>JANTPZ010115032.1:0-33684 GCA_025593235.1 Vachellia pachyceras
GGTTATGGTTTGGTTACATTAACCAAACCGAATTCCATTCGGTTACTTCTACCGATTACACGTTTTACCGGTAAACATAACTTTATTCCGGTAAATCTCTTTCTACTTTTCTGGAGATGTTTTCTTCCTCATTTAATCTCCATATTTCCCTCTTAAACATATTGATATCATCATCCTCAAATTATCCCTTAACCTTATCAAAATTAACAGGATTACTTTATCCTGTCTTAAACTCTTGAAAACAAGGAACTTTAAAATAAATCATTTTTAGGGCCTTATAATTTTCTATATTTTTCATGGATATTCTAGCCCTTCATCTTTCCCCAGAATACCTTTTAAATTGTTCCAAATTAATTTTTGTAATAAATTGTACTTTTGGGGTTTTTTAGGACTTTTCCTCATTTTCGGGAAAATCGCCTTAATCGTACTTTGGGCAACAATTTTGTAAAATACTATAAAATTCACTGAATTTTTCTAGACTCTGGTTTTTGGTCTTAGAGAACTCCTGATACCTTAACTAAATATCTTCAATCATCAAATCTTTAAAATTCCATAATTTATCATCCAAACCGAATTTCAACAATCGGTTGAATCTCTGGTAATCAGTGAGTTCTACTCTATCTTTTGGGCATCTGTTAATTTTTCTGATTTTTGGTCAACACTTTGACTTTTTGACCTTGAATTTGATTTTGACTTTGTCAAATGACCAAAATGCCCTTACACTTTCTCTTAATGACCAAAATACCTTTCACAGTCTAACTTTTTCATAATTTCCCATTTTGCCCTTAACTTTATCACCCTTGATCTTTTGGTTTCTGATTCCTGGAACAACTTCCCAGGAGGTCACCCATCCAAAAATTTCTCCAGGGCGAGCACGCTTAACTTTACTATTCCTACCAGCTTTCATCCACCGGGCCAAATCTGATTCTACGACTTACGGCCCAACAGTATCAACTTTTTCCGTACTTTCTATCCGTGGCCTCATTGACTTTTGATTGCTGGTTTGGCCCTTTTATCCAATGACCATATTGCCCTTGGTCTTTATGCTTAATAACATTTATGTCTCTGGCTTACATTCTTAAAAATCTCAAAGCCTTAGAACTAATTTAACCAGGGTCTTTTAATCCATCGACATCTCTTCTTTTTGTACTTTTATTTCTGGGCCTTGTCTTATCTTATAACTATCAATTTGGCCTCTATGTCGGCTTACAGAAAAGGTGGATATTACACCACTTCCTTTCCCTTTTTTTAAATATAAATATATACACATATCATCAAAGGGGGCCATGTGCCTAAAGTACAATATATATACATATATATATTATTTTGTATGGATATATTATTTTCTTTTCTTTTCTTTTCTTTCCTTTTATTTTCTTCTTCTTTCTTTTTCCTTCCTTTACAAAATCGTTATTTTTTTTCCATTAATCATTATTTTTATTTCATATGTCTCACGTTAAGATAAATTCTTTTGAACTCAAATAATTATCCAACAAATTATATTTAACATAAGCACTATTTCTAAATAACAATTAATTCCTTTAAATAAATATTATTTCTCAAAGATAATTAAATCCTTTAAATAAAAATTAGGATGTTACCATTCTCCCCACCTAAATAGAATTTTGGCCCCAAAATTTGCAGGAAGATGATAGAAGGCACAAGAATGGAATCACTTATAACACCGCACTTCACGCAATTAAACAAAAGATCACACACAAAAATTTTCAGACATTACAACATATTCACCATGCAACATCCTGCCATAACACAAAAAAGAGGATTCACACTTTGATAAACAAATTGGGGAAATCGTGCAGCATTCACTGTTCGATTTCTCATGTAGTATTACCAAGTAACATTCCTTTCCAAAAAAATAAAATCTTTGACAAGTGAATGGCTTTATTTGACAATTGCTTATCCATAGCATCTAAAATCCATTCAGGTTTTGCTAAAAGAGTACGCTAACCATCACAGTCAATCTATACATCAACCCTTCCCTCAAGGGTGCCCAAACTTTTAGGGAAAGAGTAAACAAACGATTAATCACAACATGTTTGTGTATACCAAAAACAAAAATACATCCTTGAAACAATTCATGCATCATTAATACATGAAGTGACACACAAAAACAAGTAGAATCACCTTCTTATCCCATTACCTAAGTGTTGTTCTCGTACATCACAAATGGACAAGGCAACCAAACAAATGAAAACAAACATAGCATTAATGGGAAAAGCAACCACTAAATTCTCCCCCTATAAGGCAATACGGTAACATGTTTTCAAAAAAGTTCATTAATATAAAAGGAGTACAAATTTAATAGATTCACACAAATGTTGAAAGTGCACGTACATAACTTATCACAATAGATTCACACAAATGTTGAAAGTGCACGTACTTTCACGTAAATACAACAAGTAAAGGAGTACTTAGAAAAACAAATATATCAATTTGGTAACTTAAAATACTTGAAATTCATTTATTAAAAGCTAAAGTGTAATTTAAAATATTTTTGAACTATAAAATGTTTAAAACAACAAGATAAGGGAAAATTCTAGATTTAAAATAAAATAAATAAAAAATAGAATTTTGTCAAGTAAACATAATAGAATATAATACAAACATAGTATAACTTTAAATCACACTTTTTGAAAAAGAGAAAAGCAAATCAAACAGCTATCAGTGATAATAAAAATTCACTGTGTCGACTTCTTTTGAACTCATGCTATAAAATCAAATCTTATAATAATAGGCTTCAGTCTTCCAAAAAAAAAATCGTATTCACGTTTCCCCTCAAATTCAACTTTTATAATTTTATAATGTAAATACCATTTATTTCATAGAGTATATGATAAAACTCACTCTCAACTTTTTCGTTTCACAAATAATATTATAATATCAATTGAAATATACTGGAATAATGTAATATGAAAATATTAAAATATTAGAGTATTCTTAAACATGAGCCCCACAGTTGCAATACGCATCAAATAAACACATTGGTAGAGGAGGATGCTATACAGTAGAAATAGTCATAACCAAACTCCAAAACATTCTCAGTCGTCTCAACTCAAATATTATCTTATAAAAATGTTAATAGCAATAGGGTGAAACAAAAGCCTTAAAACCAGCAATCCAACTCGAAAGGCATACCCATGAGTGCTGATGAGATATTAAAAATTAATTGCATATAAAGAAAATTAATAAATCATAATCAAATTTTCGAAGGAGTTCACACAATAACCTCTATCTTCACTTCACAATATATGTGTCAACATAGTTAATTAATTGCATCGTTTTATAAGTAAAGTATCAGATCCTCAAGTATAAATATATCACATGAAATAAATTCTATAATTCACAATCAATTCCCATCCAGTTCAAACAGTCACCTCTATTCACATTTCACATATTTACTTCCAAATAATTTTTTTAAATGTAAGATATTTCAAAATGTTAGTCAGCTATAAAAATACATTCAAATCCAATTTAAAACATATGTCTATCAACTATAATAATTATTTTCAAATAAAATTGTAAAGCATCGTCATAAACAATCCCACAATTTTATATTTTGAATAAAGCAAGTAGAAAAACGAACATGATAATACCAGATTTAGAATAAAAATCCAATAGAACTTTAAATTGAACATTTTGAAATTGTCTAATAGTTGAATAAGAAGAAGAAATGAATAAGAAAGTACTACATTGGAGTCAAAAAAAATTCAAATACATATAATAAAGTGTTTATTTTAAGAAAAAATTTTTAAACAAGGATAAAGGGCCTTACAATAACATACTTGAAAAATACAATTATCAAGTTGGAAACCGACATTTAAAACATATGTTTTCATATATTTTCACACTAATTGGTAATGTATAGTATTAATTTTCAATAATAAAGAAAACATAAAACCTATTCAAAATGATCGTAAACTTAATAAAACATTTGTTCTTAAATCCAATTTCAAACAAAAGCATAGTAGATCTTAAAATTGCTATTATTGAATGAATCAAATAGGAAAAAAAATCAATAACACAAAAATTGAAAAAAAGCATTGCCTTAATATATTTTTTCCTAAATAATTCAAATGGGTAATGGTACTCTTTCTACGTGGCAAAAAAAAAAAACATATTAAGTCTCTTGACTAATTAAACATTCAAGCAAAATTCTTTACTGATTTTTTTCCTTTCAATATTGCCTTCTAAATATCAAATAATTATTTTCAAATACTTTTTAAACAGTATGATAAAGAATCTTAAGATCTTTTGAAGAATCGAATAAAAATAAAAGATCATGAATATGACATATCGCAACAATAAAATCAAAACAACAAGAAAGAATATAGAACTAAATCACTACAGTAGGATTAAATTTATTAAACTAACTGAATTAGTTCATTTTGAATAGTTGTAACTTAATATGCTCAATATAGTTGCTAAACACCAAAATACATATTTGAATCAAATTCAAAAAAAATGATGCATATTAAAGATGAAGATTTCATAATTAATCAAATAGTATATATGAAGAAAGCACTAAAAGATGAAAATTTTAAGTTCAAATTCAAGTTTGCATAACGAACAAAAAGTAATCTAAATGTTCAAATAATTTTTGAAAATGTAAGCAGCATAAAAGGTGAAAAATTTGAATAAATCACTTAGTACAATAAAAACCAATTACCAACAATGAAAATGAATTGTTAGATATTAAATATCCATATTTTATTTTTCTCAATATTAAATATAAAATTGTAAAACAAATTTGATACAGAATGTAATTGATTAAGAAATTGCACACCTTGGAATCAAAAGGAAAACAAAAAGTAATAGAGAATCAAAAGGAATAGATAGTCATTGCATAATTTTCAACATTTATCCAATGAGAATATTTAATAACTACAAACATTATTTTCTATTCGAATTTTTAAAGGAAGGCAATGGATTAAAAAAGTATTAGTTCTTAAATCACAAAAATAAAATTAGGACCTGAGAGAATAGCTGAATGCTAAATAGCAATTCCTACACTTGTTAAACCAAGAAATTTAATATTTCCAGGCAAGCTAAACACCAAATTTAAAATAAATTTTAAAGTTTAATTTTTTTTAGCTTCTAAGAAGAGCATAAACAAAAGAATAATTATAACAAACTTACACAGTCATTGACAAGGAAGGCAAGCACAAAGTCTGTCCCCCTAAAGCATCAAAAATTCACATGAACAACAATATAATTAACAATCATAATCCAGAAATTATAATCATAAAATAACAATGGATGTGTATAGTTATTATAAAGCTATTATAGCAAATTCTTTTATCATTCAATTTGCCTAATACTCCCATACCCTTTGTTAGTTCTCTCCACTTGTGTCAATGATAATAACGTAACTCATTCCTTTTATATAACAAAAAAAAATCATACAACTCAATAGTATAACTATTACCTATCTACAATTTAAGTTGTCACTACTTTTGACAATACTATGGTTTGATAATAACAAAACCATACCCACAATAAAATCAACAACATCAAAGACAACCATATTAAATCAATAGTCGTTTTACGACCCCTAAACATAAACATTAAAATCAAACATGTCTTAATTGTACGTCTCACGTCTACCCACTCTCCCCACCTAAGGAGAAAACCCCATGAAGGAAAGGAGAAAAATAACAAACAAGAGGCTAACAACAAGAAGGGAAGGATATTTAAAGAGAATGTATATTGCTAAATGACTACATCTAATGCACAAACAAGCCAAGAATCGTTTGGCTCTGATATTGGGTGTATGGAAGTAGTTGGGTGATCTTGTGAGAATGTGTATTGCCAAATGACTACATACAATTAAACTTCTTAATGGACACTCAGCTATTTGATTTAACTCATATCCAATTATTTCCTTCAACCCCACAATTCAATTAAGCACAAATCAATTTCAATTGCACAAAACTCCAATTTAAAGTTTAGTTCTTTAACCATAATACCTTTAAACTATATATTCTTAATCTATTCAACATTATAAGTTGATTAACACTTCGAAAACATTTTCAATAACACTTATAAGTCATTTGGCAATATACAGCAGGAGTCCTCAAACAGAGACCCAAACTGAGAAAAGTTTAGATGGGTCCTAAAGTATTTAATAAAATTATTATCCAGTATCTGGTAAGGGTAGTTCCTTAGTTCGGAGGATAAAATACCCGAAAACTCCGAAAAAAGGATTTTCTTAGAAAATTAATTACAGAAAATCTGGGAAGAATTTTGAGGAACGGAAAAGCGCTGGAGTATTAGGGAAAATTCTAGAAATTTTCATGCCCTAAAGTCATACTAGCCGTCGGAAGTACGTTTTATGGTGTGTCGTCGAAATTAATGAATCATAATAAATTACAAGGAAAACCCAAGGGTATTTTGAGAATAGGAAATGATGCCACCTAATGAAGGAAGCCTAGGGAATGGTGTCATATGAGAGAGAGAAAATCTCCATAAAAGTAAAGGAAGCTACCCAGACAAAGTTACTTTACCAAAGTACGTGTAACCGGATCAAGTAACTGGATAGTAATAGAGCTAGTTAGCCAACCAAGTCTTGTAGAAGAAGCTAGAGATTACTTTTTACCAAGGAATAAAAGCTTGACAAGTGGCAAAATAACAACCATACAAGCTACAACTTGGTCCCCAAGTTTTCATTCCAACCACTCATTTTTCAAGAGGCCATTTAATTAGATGATTCTCCATTTTCCCTCCAAAAAACCGTTACTCTCTCCCTCTCTCATGGTTTGAAACTTTTCTCCCTCCCAACCCAAGAGAAGACGCCATTTTCAAGCTTCAAGGAGGAAGAAGAGAGCTCTCAAGCTAGGTAAGCTAACAACCACCCAAAGCAACATCTCTTCTTGAGTCTTGCAACCTCTTTCACATTTCCAATGGTTTGATCTATTGAATGAGTCTCTCTTTTTGAAGATGAGAGGCTAACGTTTCAAAAGGTGAAAAGAGAAAATGAAAGGTTTTAGAAACATTAAAAGGTTGCAAGCTCTTCCTTGAGTAGTAAAGAGCATTTTGATGTATGTATTGATATGGTTTGGTTGTGGGTTGAAATTTTTGAAACCCTAATGTTAAGGAGGTGCCATCCACTTTGAGATGGAAAGGGGAAGAGTTGTGTTTGAGCTATATGATGTATGGAAAGTGGTTTGGAAGCATGAATACACAAGCATACATGAACAAAGTTTGAAAAAAATCCAAACCCCCTCTTTATTCTGTTTTTTCAGAAAAATCAAAAGAAATAGAGGGAGTGGGATTTTGATGAATCTAATGCTTCCAATGGATTTAGAAGGAAAATTTGTGTAGGTTAAAAGCAAGAAAAGGATTTGGGAAGTTTTTGAAATCAAAAGAACAAGTTACAAAGCTTTAAGGGTCTTGAAAGAGCAATATGTGTGATATTGCGTTTTTATGATGTTTATTGCCTTGTTTGTGGCTTGAAATTTATGTGCCTATTATTGTATGGTGTTTAGGAAGTTAAGAAGTCAAAGAACTCATTGGGAAAGTAAACAAAAAAGACTCAAGTTACAAGGGAATTAAAGAGACAAGGTAGAAAGACTACTAACTCTTCAAAGCTATTTATAAACTTGTGAGTGGTGCATTGTTTTAAGATGTATGAGCTTATGCTATGTGCATGGTATGTGACTTTGATTGCTATGGCCATATGCATGTTAATGTAATGCTTGAACATGTCACATATACCTTGATCATACACACATATTTGAAAAGCATTACATGCACATTCACAAGTTTTGTTAGTTAGTTTTGCTATCAGGATTTGCATAAATCTCATTATTCCCCAACTAACCATGTAGGTGGAAGCTCAAGCAAGCGAAAGGAAAATATTATGGATGAATGAAGATGATGTTCTTGCTTGAGTGAATTTTTGTATAAATATTATGATTTGCTAAGCCCTACCTACAAGTTATTGTAGTTTGGAATCCAAAGCCTCTATTTGAAGTAATATGTGGATATATGATGATGCATCCATGAATTTTAGGCTAGAAAGGCTAAAGAATGATAAGGAAGTAATCATGCATGAGAAGGGGTTGGTTAATAAACCAAAAGAGGTTTTGGTGATTTTTAAGAAAAAGTTAGTTTTCAAAGCAAATGGGTTCCAAATGCCTTGAAAACTGATCTGTTTCAAATGGCGATGAAAAATAGCAAACGATCTCTGATTAAGCTAAAACTTTTCAGTTAAATACTAAACATTCTAAGATTTAAAATTATAAAAACTTTGTGAAATTTGGATGTGTATTTCAAGAAAGATGATTTTCCAAAGTTGAGGGAAAAATCTGGAAAAACTGGAAGTGACCATTTGAACTACAATTTTTACGAAATCAACTGACTCAAATGGGCAAGGATTGGAACCAATGAGTATTGCCCTTATAGATCACTTAATAATGTTAATTTAGAAATTGGAACCACTCCATTTCGATTTTTTTAGAATTAATTATGAATTTTCAAAGTTGGGCCAGAAATCTGGAAAATGGGCCAGTGAACAGTAATAGCTTTTTTGAAATTTTTCAAGTTCACTAAAAAGGCCAATTTGAGTTTTCCAAGGCCCTAGAGTGGTTCAATAGTGATCTAATATGAGGGTATAGGGAGAAAATAGGTGTCGCACTAGTCAAAGTAATGTGAATGCATGCTTTACTTATCTATGAATGCATGTTAACCAAGAGTAAAAGAGGTAAAAAGAAAAGCATGCCAAAAAGGGGAAGAAAAGAAAGTTGTGATTTTTCATAAAAGTTGCTGCAAAGATAGTCAAAACCACAAATTTGGGCTAATGTAAAACAGAGCAAATGAACTCCAAATGAGCTAAAATTTTTCAGAAAAATAGTTCATATAACAAACATTAAAATGAGCTAAATAACACTGGATTTGGAGTTTTGTACACTAAATTATGGTTTTCCAAAATTTGCAGAAAATCCTGGAAAAACCTGGGAAATGAAAAATTACCATATGAACAGTAGTTTTTCATGCAATTAACTGTATTGATTGGGCAAATTTCTGACCCAATGAGTATTTTTCCCCTATAGAGGATCTTATAAGCTTCAAATAAAAATTGGAATCACTCAAATTGGTTATGAATTTTCAAAGTTGGGCCAAAATTCTGTGAATAGTAACCTTAAAGAAGGAAATTTTCAGATTTCAATTCTTTTGGCTTTTTAAGCTATTCAAGGCCTAAAAGTGGTTCCATATTGATATAAAACGAAGCTTAAGGAATTAGTTAAGATATGTTATAGCACATTTTATGTTATCCTAAGTTTATACTATTAGAGTAAGATTTGACCAAGAGGGGTGAATTGGTCACTTTTTAAAATAAAAACACAAATCACATAAATTAAAATGAGGTCACCGAGAGAGCAGAGGAAGAATGGACATGGTGATTTATCCTGGTTCGGTCCTCTATGACATACGTCCAGTCCTCAGAGCTCCTTTGAGGTTTGCAATCCACTAATGATAATCAATCTAGCTCGACGAGCCTTTACAACCAAGTAGTCACACTCCCTCTTACTATTTGTAAGAAAATAGAGACCTCCACTCTCTGTTTATTAACAAACAAAATCACAGCCCAATAATCTCAAGGCCCCGACCTTGAGTTACTCACAGAATACAAGAATGAATCACAAGATTAAACTCTCAAAAGAGTAGATATGCTAATAACGGAAGCTCACAAAGTATTTTGAATATAACAGAAGACAGTAAGCGTATGAACAATAGCGTAGTTGGTCGTTGTCTTATTCCATCTTCAATGCTTCTCTATTTATAGTTGAAGGTATTTAATGCGTCCATTAGAGAGAACAAAATATCCGTTACTTAAATTGAATTGCCGTTGTCTCTGGTTGGTGTGCATTAAATGCTGTAGTAAATGCTTTCCTTTGATGACAATGGAGTTTGAGAATGTATTAATTTTATCTCGTATGTCAGAGATCTTCAGCTGTCATGCCTGTACCTATTTCATAGGTTAGTAATCATGCATTTATAGTGGCAGGTAAGTTTTTAAAAGTTAAGACATGAGTAAGGAAATATTTGGTAAAAAGTAAAGTTTAGTATTAGACATTGCCGTCAGATAGAGGTAGGACTTGAGTTCAAGGATTCTCATAACTCGAGTTCTATTTCATGAGTCTTGAGCAATTTGAAAAGGTATGTAATGAAACTTCAAGTTTTCTCAATTCAAGACTCGAGTTTAGAAAACTTTAAGTTGGAAACTTGAGTTTACATTTGAAGTTCATAATGAAGTTTTGGAACTCTTATTTGGAAACTCGAGTTCAGAATGCAAGTTATGAAATCATATTGTGAAACTTGACTTTTGAATAAGCATGACTTGATTTTTATAACAAGAGTTGGTCAATCAATTGAGAAAACCATGAAACTCGAGTTTTATTAAACATGGAACTTGAGTTGTTAAAACTCTGATGCTAAAACTTCCAG
The DNA here is from genome assembly GCA_025593235.1 of Vachellia pachyceras. Taxonomy (NCBI): domain Eukaryota; kingdom Viridiplantae; phylum Streptophyta; class Magnoliopsida; order Fabales; family Fabaceae; genus Vachellia; species Vachellia pachyceras. Next base: position 10,468 of record JANTPZ010115032.1, read on the forward strand.
TTTTCAATTCAAGTTTTGCAAAACAATTTTGGAACTCGAGTTGTAAAAACTGGAACTTGAGTTCTCATATAGCAAAGTCTTTCACAAAGATTCAAAAGCTAGAAACTCGAGTTTTGTAGACCTGGAACTCGAGTTGTCATTACTTGAAGTTGGAAACTCGAGTTTTCTTTGAAAGTTTTGAATAAACTCGAGTTCTTCAAACTTGAAACTCAAGTTCTGTCTTATGAAGTTCCTAGACAGAAGTTTTAAGCACGAAACTCAAATTTTCTAAGATTGGAATTCAAGTTCTATAATGTATTTTGAAAGCTTTACTTTGTGAAACTCGAGTTGTGAAAAGATGAAACTCAATTCATCAAAACTTCTTGCTGAAAACTCGAGTTCTTGCTGAAAGGCCTTTCAAATCTAAGGCACAGAACATGAGTTCAAAACATCAAACTCGAGTTTTGAGGTATAAAACAAATTTTCATAATTTCAAAGATATTTTCAAATCCTGCCATACTAACTTCAAAATATAATTTTGTTATTATCAAAATAAGGTATCAACATTCACCCCCTTTTTAATGATGACAAAACCTTAATTCTGGAATTTTGAAAAAAATTGAGACAGCAACAATCATAATCGTAGAAAACATATCATAGCAATAGTAAATCCATAATGTCATAATAATCTCAAAGGTAATAATCAAATCCATAACGAAACACAATATAACAATATAAAGTAAATATCAAAGCCTCTAAACTCAGAATACTTCTCCCCCTTATTGTCATCACTCAAAGAGGGTGAGGAGGAGATGAAGGTGGAAGGTCAGGAGTGATAGAGGTATGAGGAACAGAGGTCTCGGGAGGAGGTGCCTGAATAGGGTCCGAAGGCTAAGCAAAAGTAGAAAAGCCAATCTAGGCTAACAACCGCTCGGAGGATGAAGGTTCAGAGCCACTCAGTGGTGGTGCAGGTGGAGGTTTCAGATTGCCTTTGACAAACAACTTAAGAGGCCCAACTCTTCTATCCAAAACCTGAACTGAGTCTGCCAAGGAAGCCAACTGTCCTGATACAATGTCCCTGAAAGAATCAAATAACTGAACCAAAACTATAACAGCTGCATCCAAGGATGACTGAAATATGGTCTGACAAAGCTCTGAGTCTCAGCATGAAAGGCAGTGGTAAACTCTTCTCCCATCCTTCTAAACTCAGTCTATAAGGCTGCTTGAGAGAATTATGGAGCAGAGAAGGGTTGCTGCTGCGGAGCAGACGACTGGGCCTCATCCTAACCTCTAGAAGCAGCAGAGGTAGTCTATCTTTTCCTCGTAGGAGCAGCTACTGCCTAAGGGGAGATGATATCAATGTTCATCTGATGAATATGCATCTCCAAAAATTTCTGAGGAGTCATGGGTATCTGATCAGGGAAGACATACCAAACCTGATGGAGATCCATGATTCGTGAGACCAAGTTGGGATAAGGCAAAGTCATCTTCTTCGATTTTGATCACACCAGCTTCTGCATCTCATTAAACACCATCTATCCAATATTCCTTTTCTCCTTCTTCATGATGGAACAAAGTATCTGATAGTTCAAAGAGGAGAGATGCATGTAGTTCTTCCCTTTGTTCACCATGCAGCGAGAGTAAACATAATGAATGGTCCTCTGCAATGGTGGCATGGAAGAAGGCTCAAAATGCAAACCATGATCCTCCTGATATTCTTCACATGGCCTCAGTGCCTCAAATATCTCAGCATTTTCTGGATCCCTTTCTTTGAGAGGATGATGCCACATGAGTAGGAGAGACACTCTCGGTCTCTAAATCAGAATGATGATCAGTAGGAGTGGGCTTTGGCTGAGATGAAGTTGCAACCATAGGTTCAAGGGAGATTTGGTGATGGAATGGGCGTAATAATGAGTACAATTAAGGGGGTTTTATTGAATTGAAGGTACCTGTGAAGATGCGACAGTTTCTAGCAATTGTAACGGTTGAAAACGAAACAGATTGGAGAGAACTCGAGTTGAAAAATAGGGGTTAGGGTTTGAGTTTTGACAGAAGAGAGGAATATAGCTTCTGAGTGCAGTGGAACTCAAGTTTTGGGATTCCAGAACTCGAGTTTCGAAAAGAGAAAATGACTTCTCTATTATGGAACTTGAGTTTTGGTCTCTCAGAACTTGAGTTTCCAGAGGCAAAAATAACTAACAGTTTAGAACTCGAGTTTTGGTTTCTCAGAACTTGAGTTTCGTGACTTGCATATGAATAGACGCCTCAGAACTCGAGTTTTTCATATCTAGAACTCGAGTTTTAGGCTTATGAAAAGAAATACATACCTGAACTAGAGTTTTCAACTTCTAGAACTCAAGTTACCTGAATTTGCAATCCAAAACTCAAGTTTTGCCTTCCAGTTCTCTGAAGTAGTGTTCGAACTTGAGTTATCTTCCATCAGAACTCGAATTATTGATCCTTGGACTAGAACTCAAGTCTCTTTCTCGCATAACTCAATTTTTTTGAGTTTTTCTTTCTCAAACTTGTTACTTATGCTTGCACAAGGACCTGCAAAACTTATTAAAACACTCCGATGCTTACGTTAGTATAATAAGTCATCAAAACAATAATAAATCAACATTGCTTACAATTCATTGGGATTCACCATTCCCAATTCTCTTCTAATATTTATAAATTGTTCCCTGGCAAATGGTTTGGTGAAGATATTTGTAATTTCTTGATGAGTTGGAATGAATATCACTTTGATATCTTTCCTTTGCACATGATCTCGGATGAAGTGATAACGTATATCGATATGCTTTGTCTAAGAATGATGCACAGGATTCCTAACCAAATTGATAGTGATTGTATTGTCACAAAGTATGGAAATTTCCATGAAACTCATTCCCAAATCTTGAAGTTGTTGTTTCATACAAGCATTTTGAGCACAACAACTTGCAGCAGCTATGTATTCAGCTTCTGTTGAGGATAGTGAAATGTTGAATGTTTCTTACTGAACTAAGATACTAAAGACCATCTAAGAAATTGGCATTGACCGTCTGTTTTATATCCAGCATGATCAGAATCTGAATAAGCAATCAATTGCTCTTCTGTTCCTTTAGGATACCATATTCCAACATCAATGGTGCCAGTAAGATATCTGAATATCCTCTTTACGTTCTCAGTATGTTACTCCTTTAGTGCTGCTTGATAACACACACGTGTCCCAACGCTGAACTGAATATTTGGTCTGCTAGCCATGAGATAGAGTAATGAGACGATCATTTCTCTGTATCACTTGATGTCATAATCTTTGCCTTTTACATCAGCATCAAGCAATGCTATTGAACTCATGGGAGTATATGCACTTTTGCACTGATCCATTCCAAACTTCTTTAATAGTTCCTTCAAATACTTTGTTTGACTAATGAAAATGCCGTTCTTCCTTCGTTTGATTTGAAGTCCAAGGAAGAAGTTGAGTTCTCCCATCATCGACATCTCAAATTCAGCCTGCATAATCTTAGCAAAGTCTTAGCATAGATCGTTGTTAGTTGCACTGAAAATGATATCATCAACATAAATTTGTACAATTAACATATCATATTTAGAATGCTTGATAAATAGTTGTATCAACCTTTCCTCTAGTGAAACCTTTCTTGATTAGTAAGTTACTAAGTCTTTCATACCATGCTCTTGGTACTTGTTTTAAACCATAAATTGCTTTCTTAAGTTTAAAAGCGTAATCGGGCTTAGAAATATCTTCAAAACCTGGAGGTTGTTCAACATATACTTCCTCCATAATGAACCTATTTAGGAAAGCATTTTTAACATCAATTTGAAAAAGTTTGAAATCCATTAAGCATGCAAAGCAAGTAGGATATGTATGGTTTCCAATCTTGCCACTGGAGCATACGTTTCCTCATAATCAATACCTTCTTCTTGGTTGTAGCCTTTGGCCACTAATCAAGCTTTGTTTCTGACAATTTTTTTAGATTCATCAAGTTTGTTTCTAAATACCCATTTAGTACCTATGACTGGATGGTCATTTGGACAGGGTACTAAGTCCCAAACTTGGTTTCCTTCAAATTGCTTTAGTTCTTCTTCCATAGCTATAATCCAATCATTGTCAGTTAAAGCATCTTCAACATTTTTAGGCTCTACTTTTGAAATAAATGCTAAAATTTGAGCCTCATTTAGAAATCTTTTTCGTGTTCGTATACCTTCATCCACTTCTCTAATCACTTGATCTAGAGGATGGTTGCGGATGTACTTCCACGCTTTTGGTTGAGGGGATTGAGGATGTTCATCCAATTAATCCTTTTTAAAGTTGGTTGATCATTGGTTGAACTATCCTTCTTTACATTTTCAAAAACCTTTTGAAATAATAACTTCTTAATCAAGATTAGGTTTCACTTGAGGTTCAGTTTCAACAAACACATACCACACAAGTACGTTTGTTGAAAACTCTAAATGCTTTACTTCTATTAGAATAACCTAGAAATATACCTTCATCAGATTTAGGATCGAATTTACCTAGATTATCCTTACCGTTATTGTGGATGAAACATTTGCTTTTGAATATGTGCAACTGAGACAAGTTTGCCTTCCTTCCTTTGTACAACTCATAAAGAGTCTTTCCCATTGATGTTCTGATGTAGGCTCGGTTAGATATATAGCATGCCGTGCTAAGAGCATCAACTCAAAATACTTGTGAGACTTCTCTGACATCATTGCTCGAGCCATGTCTGCAAGCACTCGATTCTTTCGTTCCACGACTCCATTTTGTTGAGATGTTCTTAGAGTTGAGAAGTTGTGGTTGATTCCTTCTTTTCACAGAATGTTGCAAAGTCACCATTCTCGAATTCTCCACCATGATCTGTTCTAATGGAAACAATAGACATACCCTTCTCATTTTAGACCTTCTTGGTAAAAGCAATGAATAACTCAAAAGTTTCATTCTTTGAAGTTAGAAATATGGTCCATGTAAATCTAGAGAAATCATCTACAATCACTAGAGTGTAGAGATTTCCTCCTAGACTCTTTACTCTTGCGAGACCATTAAATCCATGTGAAGTAGTTCAAGGGGTCTCTTAGTTGAAATCTCTTTCTTTGATTTAAAAGAAGACTTGGTTTGCTTTCCCATCTGACAAGCATCACAAACTAAGTCATTTTGAAACTTAATTTTGGAATCCCTTGAACTAATTCATTCTTGATTAATCGGTCAAGCTGATTCATGTTAACATATGTTAAACATTTATTGCCATAAGTGCCTTCATCAGCTTGACTAATTAAGCAGGAGTTAAAAAAACATTTTCTAAATTAATGGTGTAGCAGTTACCATCCCTTGGAGCTCAGAGTTGGATGTTCAACTCTTCTTTGTTGATAGGTAGATCCTTCTTGTTGATGTTGAAGCATTCTTGTGAATCAAAGATCACCCAATTATCTTTATCAGCACTTTGACTCACGCTTAGGAGCTTGTGACAAAAGCCTTGATAGACATCCTTTACAGGTGCTCTATTAGCATTGCTAACTTCACCGACTCCAACAGTTCTACCGGATTGGTTCCCTCCAAAGCTTACTTTTCCTCCTTCTTTTGCTTTAAGGTTGACAAACTTGTTTTTGTCACCCATCATATGTCTTGAGCATCCACTATCGATATACCATTTACTTGATTTAGATGCTCTGACACAAACTGCAAAAAGATCATTTAGTTGATTTAGTGTTAGGTCCTTTCGGGTTAGTACTTGATACCTTAGGAACATAAGTTCCATTAGGCACCCATTTATAAGTTCCTAGGGCTTTCTTCTTCCTAAAGTAACATAATGAAGTTCTATGCCCTTTTCTATTACAATAACTACAAAATGCAAATGGTTCAGATGCATGTACAGATTTTTAGTAATATTTCAAATAACTCTTTTCACCATTCTTTTTCTTCCCCTTATGGAAGTCATTTTTAGGATTATATCCTATTCCACTTCTATCATTTATGACTCTTTGATCTTTTAAAATCAATTGAAGCATTTCACTTCCTTTAGTAAATTTTTCAAGAGTTTTAGTTAGTTTTTCATTTTCATTTTTCAATCTCTTGCATTCTGAACACTCTTCTGTAACAGGAGATTATTCATCGGTTTTTCAAGCTCTTTTACTTTCTTTCTAAGGAAAGATAGTTCTTTTGCAAATTTCAATAATTCAATATGCATTTCATCATAGTCTTCAAGCAATTCATCATAAGTGGGATTAGTAAGGATTACCTCCTCTGTTTATGAATCGTCATCGTCCAGAGCCACGAGACAGAGGTTGGGTTCCTCTTCAGCTTAGCTTTCCTCCTCTAAGGTGCTGTCAGCCCAAATACCAGAGATGTATGCCTTCTTCTTCTTAAAGAATCTCAGTTTCTTTTTCTCCTTTTCTTTGTTCTGAATAGCAAGCTGCGGACAATCAGCCCTGACGTGCCCTGGCTTATTACATTCACAGCAAATAATTCTGCTTCATCCTCCTTTAAGTGGACATCAGGTCTACTGATCCTTCCGGTACATTCTTTTAAACTTGCAAACCACCATTGCAAGTTCTTCATCTTTCTCTGTTTCAGGCTCCTTTTCCTTTTCTTTTATTTTTTTAAGTGCAAGCCCTTTTTTCTTCTTTTCTTCAATGTTAGATAACTCTTTCTTAAATTTTTGCTTGCTCTCATAGTCAGTAAGACTGCTAAACAGTGCTGCCACCGAGGTCATTGATTCTCCTTGGGAGTCTTCAATAGCTGTTACTTTCACCTCCCACTTGTTGGATAGCACGTTGAGAATTTTTCTCACTTGGGAGCGTTGATCGTATATTTTTCCTAGAGTGGTTAACTTGTTGATAAGTTGAGTATGCCGCATCTAGATTTCTACAATCGTTTCTTCATCCTTCATTCTGAGTAAATCATACTCAATGCTAAGCATATTCACTCTACTTTCCTCTACTGCTTCAGTGCCTTCATAGGCTATCTCCTGTGCCTCCCACATGTGTTTTGCAGAAGGCAGAGTATAGACCTTGAAGAATCCATCTTCATTTAAAGATGCTTACAGCATTAAGACAGCTTTTCTGTTCAACAACATCTTCTTCTTGCCATCGTCATCGAACTCTGCTTTCGGCTTTGGAACCAGCTAATCTTTGTCCTTCTTTTTTTTCACGATGTTTCCTATTTCAAAGATGTCATACAAATCAAAGTTAGTAGCCATAATAAAGTTCTGAAATTTTATCTTCCAGAATGAGAACTTCTAGCTGTTGAATGCTAGTGGTCTAGTAATCGATGCTCCGTCTGCTATAACGTTTTCGCCAAATCCTGCCATGATCGCTCTTGAGATAGTTACGTCCTTTAAACAAGAGACATGCTTTGATACCAAATGTCAGTGTAGGATTTGACCAAGAGGGGGTGAAGTGGTTACTTTTTAAACTAAAAACACAAATTATAGAAATTAAAATGAAGTCACCGAGAGAGCAGAGTAAGAATGGACACGATGAATTATCCTGGTTTGGTCCTCTCTGACCTACGTCCAGTCCTCAGAGCTCCTCTGAGATTTGCAATCCACTAATGATAATCAATCTAGCTCCACGAGCCTTTACAACCAAGGAGTCACACTCCCCTTTACTATTTGCAAGAAAACAAAGACCTCCACTCTCTGTTTATTGATAAACAAAATCACAGCCTAATAATCTCAAGGCCCCGACCTGGAGTTTCTCACAGAATACAAGAATGAATCACAAGATTAAACTCTCAAAAGAGTAGATGTGCTAATCATTGGAGCTCATAAAGTATTTTGAATATAAGAGAAGACAGTAAGCGTATGAAGAATAGCGTAGTTGGTCGTCGTCTTCTTCTTTCTTCAATGCTTCTCTATTTATAGTTGAAGTTATTTAATGTGTCCGTTAGAGAGAGCAAAATACCTGTTACTCAGATTGAATAAGCATTATCTCTGGTTGGTGTGCATTAAATGCTGTAATAAATACTTTCCTTTGACGACGGTGGAGTCTAAGAATGTATTAATTTTATCTCGTATGTCAGAGATCTTCAGCTGTCACACTTCTACCTGTTTCATAGGTTAATAATCGTGCATTTATGGTGGCAGGTAAGTTTTTAAAAGTTAAGACACATGTAAGGAAAGATTTGGAAAAAAGTAAAGTTCAGTGTCAACGCTGTTGTCAGATAGAGGTAGGACTCGAGTTCTAGGATTCTCATAACTCGAGTTCTATTTCATGAGTCTTTAGAAATTTGAAAAGTTATGTAATGAAACTTCAAGTTTTCTTAATTCAAGACTCGAGTTTAGAAAACTTAAATGGAAACTTGAGTTTACATTTGAAGTTTCAGAATGAAGTTTTGGAACTCATATTTTTAAACTCGAGTTCAGAATGCAAGTTATGAAATCATGTTGTGAAACTTGACTTTTAAATAAGCATGACTTGAGTTTTATAACAAGAGTTGGTCAATCAGTTGAGAAAACCAAGAAACTCTAGTTTTATGAAACATGGAACTCAAGTTGTTAAAACATTAATGCTAAAACTTCCAGTTTTCAATTCAAGTTTTGCAAAACAGTTTTGGAACTCGACTTGTAAAAATCTGGAACTCGAGTTCTCACATAGCAAAATCATTCACAAAGATTCAAAAGCTAGAAACTCGAGTTTTGTAGACCTGGAACTCAAGTTGTCATGACTTGAAGCTGGAAACTCGAGTTTTCCTTGAAATTTTTGAATATACTCTAGTTCTTTAAACTTAAAACTCGAGTTCTATTTCATGAAGTTCCTAGACAGAAGTTTTAAGCACAAAACTCGAGTTTTCTAAAAATGGAACTCTAGTTCTATAATGTATTTTGAAAGCTTTACTTTGTGAAACTCGAGTTGTGAAAAGATGAAACTCAAGTCATCAAAACTTCTTGATGAAAACTCGAGTTCTTGCTGAATGTTTTCAAATCTAAGGCACAGAACATGAGTTTCAAAACATCAAACTCGAGTTTTGAGGTATAAAACAAATTTTCAGTTGCCATACTAACTTCAAAATATAATTTTGTTATTATCAAAATAAGGCATCAACACACAATTATCTTTAAAGGTTCCATGCAATTTTTATAAGTGTGTTAGATAGTTTTGTTATTGGGATTTCAAAAAATCTCACTCTCCCCCAACTAACCGTTTCAGGTCCAAGCTCAAGCAAAGGTAAAGATAAGTTACATGAAGAGTAGATGAAGCACCGTATTGCTTGTTATTTGCCGAGTTATATCTTGATGCTTTATGTACATGTTTATGAGTTTGGGATATGCTATGTACATGGTCCTAAGCTTTGGGGTGTATGTAAACCCTTAAAACCACTTCATGATGATGTGAAAATGTGTACGAATGCATGTGAAATTATGGGAGGTGAGTGAATGTGGTAAAAAGGGGTTTGACAAATTTTTAAGAAAAGAAAAGTTTTGAGAAAGGGGGTTCTAAGACCCTTAAAACTGCCCAATTTTTGAACAGTGAGGAAATATAGCAAATGAAGTCCAACTAATATGAAATTTTCAAGTTAAATACTACACATTCCAAGGTTTAAAAAGAACTAAAGTTTACTAAATTTGGATGTGTAGATAAAATGTTATGATTTTCCAATGTTGAAGGAAAAATTTGGAAAATGGAAAAATGACCAAATGAACAGTGATTTTTCACAGAATAAACTGTATTGATTGGGCAAGGTTTTGGAAAATTATTATTTTTCCCTTATAGATAAGGTTATATAAGCTTCATATAGAAATTGGAACCACTCAATTTCGATTTTTCTAGAATTAGTTATGAATTTTCAAAGTTGGGCCAAAAATATGTAAAATTGACCAAATGAATAGTAACTCGGGTTGAAATTTTTTATTTCACTTCTTTGGTCAATTTGAGTTATCTAAGGCCCTAGAGTGGTTCAATAATGATATAATATGATGTTAAAGAGGTTAAATAAGGAGCATTACAGATGTAGGAGTCCTCCCCTGTCAAACCATGAAATTTAGGCAAAGAGTTAATAAGCAGTCCCTTAATTTCAAAATTTACATCATAATTAGGGCATGCAGCAGTAAAAGGATCATAATTCACATCAGAGGTTGTGGCTTCCCTAATCTTTCTTCTTCTATTTTTCACGTTGTTCTCCCCCATACGCTCTCCTTTACTATTTCTTCCATTACCACCATTCTCCGGTTGATTAACATTCATATGTTGGTTGGGTTGGTTCTAGGGAACTTTGACCATGGTTTGATCCTTTATATGGTTAACTTGACTATCCACTTCTATAGCACTAGGTTCCCCTAAACTGACCCTTCTTCCCCTTCTTCCCTAAGTACCTTGATTTTCCTTTTTCTTCTATGCTCCTTACTTGATTCTCTCAAGGTTCTCTTAATTTCAGGATCGTAAGGTAAGAGTGTGGCGTTTCGGGGCATACAAGTATAGCAGCAAAGATAAAGAAAAACAAAATCAACTTGTAGCTCTAAGATGGAAGGAATGGAATGAATAAAGCTCAGACAAGGGTAGTTGGCCATGGCCAAGGTTTAAGTTCGTCACGGTGAAACCAAACTTAAAGGCTTGAACAGGTAAAAATCGAAATTACACAGCGGCGGAAATACTTGTTTATCACTGCGAACCACACCGAGAGGGTGTCCCTCCTTAAAATTACAATTGGACATGGCTAATATGTATTTTCGTCAAGGTGAAAGTGTACCGAGAGATATTTCTCTTTGCAAAACACTATCGGCCGCAATAAAAAGCAGTGTTGACCGCGGTGAAAATGTGGAAACTGATGCAAAATGCAAAAGAAAACCAAGATCTTTGTCTTGTATTTTCAAAAACTTAATGATATGCTATGTACAATGTAAACCTATACCATGACCAAATGTAAAATTAAAGCTACTAAGATGCGAAAACAGCAAACAAATGGCACAAGTTAGCCTAAACTAATTGATAGTCTCCTGCAACAGTGCCATTTTTTATCCGGCAACGTTTGAAAGCATAAACTTGTTAATGCTAAAGGCCTTGGAAATGGATGAAAACACTTGTGATTTCCAAGGATTGCATTAGTGAAAAAGGGTTGTTTGTTTCTAAAACTTGAATCATAAAGGAAATACTTAAAATAGAATTTCTTTTTTTTTTGTGTTTTTTTAGATTATGGGAGTGTAGAAAACCAATTGATGAAATGTAAAAGCTTTTGATGATGAATTCCCTTTGGAAATGGTTCAGGCTATCATAGTTCAAAAATGATAAGGTGGAGTAATAGTTTCACACTAAGTATCGTAATCAAAACCCTAACAACTTGCTGGGTTATAAATTCCATGTAATGAACTCCATTCCATGAAACTCTTTAAAAGCTCTTAGTGTATGTGATGAAATTGCTCAGTGAAAAATCTAATACAAAAATTTATCATCTAAGTTCAAAATTAATTAAAGGGCCTAGATTTTTGAAATAAGATACAGCAGCTTTTTGAAATTCGGCCTAGATTTTTATTTCTAGAGTTTTAAAGATTAAAGGGCTAAAATCAATTATTTGAGGTATCATATGACCTCAATCAGCTGAGTTCAGAATACGGAAAATTAAAGTGAATTTTCTAGTATTTGATAAAATTGTTAGTCAGTATTCAGTAGAGGCGATTTCCTGAATCTGAGGGAAAAAGACCCAAAAACCCTAGAAAAAGAATTTTCTTAGAAACTTAATTACGGACAATCCGGGAAGTAATTTGAGGAATGGAAAGGGCTAGAATATCAGTAAAGATTCTAGAAATTTTAGTGCCATAAAACCAAATTGCTTGTCGGTAGCACGTTTTTTGAGATTTCGTAAGGAACCCTCTTGAATTCTGAGGACTTACAGGGGTATTTTGGGAATAAAAATTTTTCCATATGAACAAGGAAGATGTGGAGATGAAATGAGGAAGAAAACATCTCCAGGAAAATAGAGAAAGATTTCCCAAAGTAAACTTACTTGTACCAGCGTAAGTTGTAACTGGATAGCAAATGATCTAGTTAGCCTAACCAAGTTCTTAACTACCAGTTACAAGCATTAAATGCTACTATATGAGAGCCAACAAGAGCTAGACAAGTGGAGTAATTGTAGCCCTTGAATTTTGACTTGGAGATCCAAAAGAATACTAGCCGTAGGATGAAACTTGAAAATCAAGAAAGAATCCTAGCCTTAGGATGAAACTTGGAAATCAAGAAAGAATCTTAGCCTTAGGATGACACATGGAAATCAAGAAAGAATCTTGGCCTTTAGATGAAACTTGGGAATTAAAACAAATCTTGGCCATTCATTCTTTTATGAGAGGTTAATATAAGAAAAATTCCTCCACTTTCCTTGGCCATTTAGACATCATTTTGGGAGCAAAATGAAGAAGCCAAGACGCCTTTTTGGCACACCAAGAGAAGAAGAGCTTCAAGCACACACAAGGTAAGACATGAAACCTACACATTTTCTTAAGCTTTACAATCTCCTCTACAATTCAAAATATTCTAGCAAGAAAAAGGAAAGCTCTAGTGGTCGTTAGGTATAGCTATGTCAGAGAAAAGAGAACTCGAGCTTGCAAGATTTCGTGACTCAAGTTCTATAATATCCACCCTTTTCTGTAAATTGAAATAGAGGCCAAATCGATAGTCAGGAGATAAGACAAGGCCCAGAAAGAAAAGTACAGAAAGAAAAGATGTCAATGTTAGTGCAGGATGTGACCAAGAGGGGGTGAATTGGTCACTTTTTTAAAAATTGAAACTTAATCAAAGAAACTTAAATGAAATCACCGGTGAGAACAGAGAGAATGAAGACACAGTAGCTTTATCCTGGTTTAGTCCTCCTAACCTACATCTAGTCCTCAGGACTCTCCTGAGATTTCTAATCCACTAATCAACAACAAACAAGGCTTTTTTTCCCTTACAAGGAGATTCTCACTCCTCCTCACAACAAGCAACAAAACAAAGTCTCACACACTCTGTTTTCTGACTCTTTTTCAACCCAATGAATTCAAGGTCCCAACTTTGAATGTCTCACAATAATACAATAGAGGTTGACAAGATAAACTCTCCAAAAGAGTGGATAGCCAACTAATGAAGCTCACAATAATTTACAAGATGACAAGAAGACAATAATGGTGTTCTCAGGTTTTGTTCGTTCTTTGTTATTCTTTTGTCTTTACTGCTTCTTCATTTATATCTGAGTAGGAATTTGATAGTCGTTACTTAGTAACTTAATGTCCGTTGGAAGAAGCTCCTATCCGTTACACACAGTCATCAAGTTACTGGTCTGTCATTAATGACTTCATTTAATGCGTTCAACGGCTGCATCGCAGATCATAAATGCTGGGCTTTATTCCTGAGACTTCCTCGGCTGTTTTAATGAAAGAACTAAAGCACATTTATGAGGTTAGGTAATATTCAAATTATTACGGCACAAAAGAGGAATGGTTTGACAATAGTGGGAATGACCGTGTCAGAAGTATGTCAGAGAGAAAGAGAGAAGAGAGAACCCGAGTTTTCAGTACCCCATAACTCGAGTTCTAGTTTATCAAATTAAAGAACCTGTAATGAAACTCTCAGACATAACCTGGGTCTTTATTTGAAAGTCTTGAGGCTCTGTTGAAAAACTTTTACACAAAACTGCAAGTTTTGATTTCAGGTTTTAGAGTCCAGATGTAAAACTTTAGGTTATGAAAGTGAAGACTCAAGTTCTAAACTGTTTAGATGAAAAAGTCTTCGAGACTCGAGTTTTAGAAAACAGGAAGTCAAGTTGGTGAAAACTTCTAGTGAAAACTTGAGTTTGAAAATCAAGTTTTTAAACTGAGAAAACTTTGTTAGTTAAGGAACTCGAGTTTGCAAGAATGAAGGACTCGAGTTGTGTGAAAAACTTCCAGGCAGAACTTCCAATTTTGAAATCAAGTTTTGAGTCACTGTTGTGGAACTCGAGTTCTGAAAAACTTGGAACTCAAGTTCTATAACTTAATGACAAAACTTGAAGCTGAAACTTCAAGTTTTGACTCAAAGTTCTGGGACACAGTTGTGAAACTCGAGTTTTGAAAATCCTGAAACTCGAGTTCTATAACGTGATGAGAAAACTTGAAGTTGGAACCTCAAGTTTTGACTTCCAGTTTTGCTTGCACGTTATGGAACCTAAAGTTTTGAAAATTTAGGACTCGAGTTTTTGAACTGAATCACAAAACTTCTTTTCTAGACTTCCAGTTTCAATAACTAGTTTTGAGAATTAGTTATAGGACTTGAGTTCGCAAAGCCTATGACTCGAGTTTCAAAACTTCTCTGATATTTTCAACATAGTTAAAAACTATTATTCCATATTCCAAATCCTGCCATAATTTGAGGTTTTTGTTATCATCAAAACAAGGTATCAACAGTCAATGGACCAAAGAGACCCTGGTCAATTTAGTCCTAAGGCCTTGAAGTTACAAAGGATGTAAGCTAGGGACATAAATGTCATCAAGTATAAAGACCAAAGGCAATATGGTCATTGGATAAAAAGGGTCAAACCAGTAGTCAAAAGTCAAGTTAGAGCCCACAGATAGAAAGTACAGAAAAAGTTGATGCTGTTGGGTCGGAAGTCGTAGAATCAAATTTGGTCTGGTGGATGGAATTCGATAGGAACTTTAAAGTTAAGCGTGTTCGCCCTGGAGCAATTTCAGGATGGGTGACCTCCTGGGATGTGCCAAGGGGGTCAGTAACCAAAAGATCAAGGGCAAAAAAAGGTCAAGGCAAATGGGAATGCAATGTTAGACTGTGAAAGGCCAGTTTAGTCATTAAAGAGAAGTGTAAGGGCATTTTGGTCATTTGACAAAGTCAAAGTCAAAGTCAAAAAGTCAAACAGTTGACCAAAAATCAAAAAATTCATAGATGCCCAAAAGATAGAGCAGAACTCACTGATTACCAAAGATTCAATCGATTGTTGAAATTCAGTCTGGATGAGGAATTATGGAATTTTAAAGATTTGATGGTTGAAGATAATTATTTAGGGTACCAGGAGTTCCCAAAGACCAAAAACCAGAGTCTAGAAAAATTTAGTGAGTTTTATAGTATTTTACAAAATTATCACCCAATGTACGATTAAGGAGATTTTCTCGAAAAGGAGGAAAGAGGCCCGAAAATCCCTAAAATATAATTTATTTCAAAAATTAATTTTAAACAATCTAGAAGGTATTTTGGGAAAAGAAAAAGAGTTAGAGTATCAATGAAAAATGTAGAAATTTGTAAGGCTCTAAAAATGCTTTACCCTCCCATTGTTCGTTTTCAGGAGTTTTTGACAGAATAAAATAATCCTGTTAATTTTGATAAGATCAAGAGGTATTTTGAGGATAATGATTTCATTATATTTAAGAGGGACTTATGGAGATTAAATGTGGAAGAAAATATCTCTAGAAAAGTAGAAAAAGATTTACCTGAATAAAGTTATGTTTACCAGTAGAAAGTGTAATCGGTAGAAGTAACCGAATGGAATTTGGTTTGGTTAGTGTAACCAAACCCAAACAGATTTTTCTTCACTCCATGTGCAGTAATGATGACTACTTTTAGAGAGCCACTGAGGAGTTAGCATGTGGTGTAATATAAGCCCTTAGATCTCAAGATTTAATCTTAACCATCTATTACAATTTAAGGAGATTTTATGAATCAATTTCCCTCCCTTCTTCCTCCATTCATGATCGACATTTGCAAGCTAAAACTTTAGAGGAAGAGACGCCATTTTCACTCCAAGGAAGAAGAAGAAGAGCTCTTGAAAATCCAAGGTAAGAGGAGTTACTACTTTATGCTATACATGAAATTCCTCCTTGCAACTTCTTCTACAACTTCAATGGATTGGAATTTTCATTTGGGCTCTCCTTCTCAAGTTTGGATACCTAGGGTTCTTCAGAGCAAAGTGAGAAGGAGAGGGATTTAGAACAATTGATTGGTGGTAAAAGCCTCCTTGTGTTGTAAGGAGTGTTTTGGTATATATATTGTGGTTGTTGAGATTGCTTTTGTGATTTTGTAATCTTGGGAAATCATGAAGTTTTAGGGGAGGTGCTGCCCAATTTTCCATTTGATTTAGAAGAGTTTAAATCAAGTTATACCATGCATGAATATGAGTTTGGAAATAAGAATCAAGTGGTATAAGTGATGAAAGTTGAAAAATCACATTTATGGAAATTGTGTGTGTGTCTCGGCCAGACCTGGTTCTTGGGAAAGGAAGTTTCTTTTGATGATTTTGATGCTTCCAATGAGTTTAAAATGAGTTTTTGTGTAGGGTAAAAGTGAGCCTAAGTTTTGCGAAGCATTTAATATCATAAGGGCAAGTTTCAAAGTCTTAACGGGTGCTTAAAGGATAATTAAGGGTCATATTGTGTTTTTGCAAGATTTCTTGTTTTGTGATAGCTAAATTTATGATTAGCTCTTGAATGATGTTTAGGAGATTGAGAAGCCAATGAGCCTATTGGGAAAGACCATCAGGAGATGTTTAAATCCTACGGAAAAACTAAAGAGATAAGGTAGCAAGACCATCTAACTCTAATCTATGTTATCATGAAAATTCCTTTGATTGATGTATGACTTGCTTTGACCTTTATGGTGGTGAAAGTCTGGATGTGTGCATGTTCATGCTATGGCCATATGCATTTATGTGTTTCATGTTACACTTTTATTAATCCACATTCATTTAGAAAGTTGTCATGCATTTTTATGAAAATATGTTAGATAGTTTTGCTTCTGGGACTTCCAAAAATCTCATTCTCCCCCACTAACCATTTTTAGGTGGAAGCACATCAAAGGGTAAGGAGAAAACCCATGATGCTTGAAGCAAAAATGTGCACATGTGTATGAATGTAAATTATGTTGTAAACTTTATATTATTTTGTTGAGGTTTGTAATGTGGTATGTAATATAACTCATGCATGTATGATGGACTAATGATAACTAATATATGCCCTAAGAATACCTAATCACATAGGCTAATAGGATCAAGAAAGGTTTAGAAATCAACATGATGGTTTATGAAGTTAAGAGGAGGTAAAAATTGGCCAAGTACTGGAAGTAAGGTTGGTCAAACCTCATACTTTGACATTGTAAATTATTTTCTGGAAATAGAGTAAATGGATTCCAAATGAGTTGAAATTTTCTGAAAAAATATTTCACATGGCAAGATTTTAAAACAAGATAAAGATCACTGGAATTGGAGTTTGTACAGAAAGTTGTGACTATCCAAAGTTGGCGAAAAATCACAGAAAATCCTGGGAAAATGGAAAATTACTATATGAATAGTACATTTTCACTAATTAAAATGTACCAATTGACCAAGTTTCTGTACAATTGAGTATTTTTCCCTCATAAAGAAATTTGTAAGCTTCAAATATAAGTTGGAACCATTAAATTTCGATTTTTATAGAATTATTTATGAATTATTAAAGTTGGCCTGAAAAACTGTGAATAGTAACTTACATAAAAATAAAGGCTTTTATTTTGATCCCTTTTGACATTGTAAGTTATTTGAGGCCATTAATTGGTTCCAAATAATCATAATGGAAGCTAAGAGGGATAAATAAGAGGTGTTACAAGTTCTGTCACACAGAAATTAATAGCTCAGTGGTGAAACATCCAGTTCTGATAAATAAGGCTTGAGTTTTGGAAAACTTTCAAATAAGACTCAAGTTTCTAGTGAAAGTTCTGGAGTATAGTTTAAAAAACTTTTATTTGAAACTTCAGGTTTTGAAATCAAGTTTTGGAGTGCAGTTGTAAAACTTCAATTTATGAAAATGAGGACTCGAGTTCTAAAACATGTGAAAAACTGTTCAGTTGAAAAGATCCTCGAGACTCTATTTCTGAGTCTCAGGAAACTTGAGTTCTGAAAACTTCCAGTGAGGACACGAATTTGAACATCAAGTTTTTTTAACTGATAAAATTTTGTAGGACATGGAACTCAAGTTGGAAAATAGTAGGACTCAAGTTCTGTAAAACTCTAAGTTAAAACTTCCAATTTTCAATTCAAGTTTTGTGAAATAGTTATGGAACTCAAGTTTTGGAAATTTATAACTCAAGTTTTATAAAAGCAATTTTCAGAGATGAAGTTCAGAAGCCTGATACTCGAGTTTTGGAAATATGGAACTCGAGTTCTATGAACCATGAGATACAACTCGAGTTTTCCCAAGCTAGGACTCGAGCTTTACTGAATGTATTGTGAGAAAATTCAGTTTAGATCATGAAACTTGAGTTTGTACATGCAGAACTCGAGTTTTATTCATGCTTTGATCTTGCACAGGTTGCAGTCCAGCTTTTAGCACCTGACTCAACTTGCAATGGCCATAACTCTCTCAATTCAGCTCCAAACCTTGCAAATAATATATCAATAGAATTCCCTGTATGTCTACTGGATTTTGAATGAAAGTTTGCATTTTTATACACTTTGAGAGGATTCTCTAGGGTTCTTTTTAGAACTGACTGACTTATCAAGGCTTGATCAACCTTGTGGCGTCTTCCAACACTTAGGGTCCTTGTTCTTCTGTGTTCAAGGGTTCAAGTGGATCGTTGACCTCTGTTTAGCTTTCTTGGGGTGCGCATATTTTTAGATTACCTGTGATTTCGTGAGATCTTTCCCTTTGGGTTCGCACCAATTTGGATAAAAAGATATTTTTTCCTCCTGTACAAGACTTCATAAGCTTTATTTAGAAATTTGAACCACTCAATTTTGATTTTTCTAGAATTAGTTATGAATTTTCAAAGTTAGGCCAAAAATCTGGAAATTTTTACCAAATGAATAGTAACTCGAGGGAAATTTTGAAATTTCAATTCTTTGGTCAGTTTGTAATATACCAAATTTCATGAACAGAAATAAAGGCCAGACCAATAAATTATGAGATGATATACGGCCCATAGATAAGAAAAATAGAAAGGAAAATACCTATAGATAAGAAAGATGATGATCGACTAAGTCTCTAATCTTGAGAATTCTAAGTAAAAATGACCAAAGGGCAAAATAGTCATTTGGCACAAATGACAAGGGTAAAATGGTCATTCTGATTAAAAGGCCAAGGCACAAAATGTCATCAAATAGTAAGAACATTTTGGTAATTTGGTCAAAAGTCAACGAAAAAGTCAAAGTTAACTAGGGGTAAAGTTGGAATTAAGAAAGAGTATGAAAAGTAATGGTATTTTGGTAAATATGGAAAAAGTAGAAAAGTAATGGCATTTTGGTAATTATAGGGAAAGTAAGAAACAGAAGGAAAGGCAGCGGTAATTTCGTAATTAAGGAATTTTGGAGGTCAAGACGACCGAGAAATAATTATTTGAGGTAGCAGGAGTCCTCAAATGTCGGAGACTCGAACTAAGAAAGGTTTAGATGGGTCTTAAAATATTTAATAAAATTATTATCCTGTATCTGATAAAGGTAGTTCTTTAGTTTGGAGGACAAAGTACTCAAAAACCCCAGAAAAAGGATTTTCTTAAAAAATTAATTACGGAAAATCTGGGAAGAATATTTAGGAACGGAAAAGAGCTGGAGTATCAGGGAAAATTCTAGAAATTTTCCATGCCCCTGGAAGCACGTTTTACGGTGTTTCTTCAGAATCGAGGAATCCTGATGAATTACGAGGAAAACTCAGGGGTACTTTGGGAATAGAAAATGACACCTAAGAAAGGAAGCCTAGAGAATGCCCCCACATGAAAGAGAAAATCTCCAGAAAAGTAAAAAGGAAGCCACCCGGATAAAGTTACTTTATTGAAGTACATGTAACTGGATAATAATGGAGCTAGTTAGCCCAACCAAGTCTTGTAGGAGAAGCTAGAAATTACTTTTTACCAAGCAATAAGAGCTTGACAAGTGGCACAATTACAACCAAGTAAACCAAAACTTGGTCTCCAAGTTTAATTCTCAACCACTCATTTTTCCAAGAGGCTTTTCATTTAAACTGTTTCTCCCTCTCCCTTCCCACATTTTTCCATCACTTCTCCTCTCTCTTCATGGTCTGAAACTTTTCTCCCTCCCAAGCCAAGAGAAGACAGCATTTTCAAGCTTCAAGGAGGAAGAAGAGAGCTCTCAAGCTAGGTAAGCTCACAAGCACCCAAAGCAACATCTCTTCTTGAGTCTTGCAGCCTCTTTCACCTTTCTAATGGTTTGATCTCTTGAATGAGTCTCTCTTTTTGAAGATGGGAGGCTAACGTTTCAAAAAGGTGAAAAGAGAAAATGAAAGGTTTTAGAAACATTAAAAGGTTGCAAGCTCTTCCTTGAGTAGTAAAGAGAATTTTGATGTATGTATTGATGTGGTTTGGTTGTGGGTTGAAATTTTTGAAACACTAAAGTTAAGGGGGTATCGTCCACTTTGAGATAAAAAGGGGGAAGAGTTGTGTTTAGGCTATATGATGCATGGAAAGTGGTTTGGAAGCAAGAGTACACAAGCATACACTACTACAAAAGTAACTTTTTACCTTAACCCAATTGGTGCCCTTTCTAAGGGGGCATATATGTGAGGGGAGTAGAAAGTTAGGGTCTACTGCGCCCTACATCATGTAAGGTGCCGTAGGCTAGACCTACGGCGCCCTATATTTGAAGATAGGGCGCCGTAGGGTACACCTTAAAAAGTTACACTTTAGGCATAGGGCGCCTAAAGTGGCTACCTTCATTTTTACACCCTTTTTAAAAAAGGGCGCGAATTTAAGTAGTAAAAACTATACTATGTAGTAGTGATACTTGAACAAAGTTTGAAAAAACCAAACTCCCTCTTTGTTCTATTTTTTTCGGAAAAATCAAAAGAAATAGAGGGAGTGGGATTTTGATGATTCTAATGCTTACAATGGCTTTAGAAGGCAAATTTGTGTAGGGTAAAAGTAAGAAAAGGATTTGGGAAGTTTTTGAAATCAAAAGAACAAGTTACAAAACTTTAAGGGTCTTGAAAGAGCAATATGAGTGATATTGCGTTTTTACTATCTTTCTTGCCTTTTTGGTGGCTGGAAATTTATGAACTATTATTTTATGGTGTTTAGTAAGTTGAGAACCCAAAGAACTTATTGGGAAAGTAAGCAAAAAGGGACTCAAGTTACAAGATAATTAAAGATACAAGGTAACAACACTACTAACTCTTCAAAGCTATTTTATGAACTTATGTGAGTGGTGCATTGTTTTATGATGTATGAGCTTATGTTATGTGTATGGTATGTGACTTTGATTGCTATGGCCATATGCATGTTAATGTAATGTTTGAACATGTCACATGTACCTTGATCATAAACACATATTTGAAAAGCATTACATACACATTCACAAGTTTGTTAGTTAGTTTTGCTATTGGGATTTGCATAGATCTCATTATCCCCAACTAACCATGTAGGTGGAAGCTCAATCAAGGGTAAGGAAAAGATTATAGATGAATGAAGATAATGATCTTGCTTGAGTGAATTTTTGTGTAAATATTATGATTTGCTAAGCTCTACCTACAAGTTGTTCTAGTTTGAAATCCTAAACCTCTATTTGAAGTGGTATGTGGATATGTGATGATGCTTGCATGAATTTGGGGCTAGGAAAGCTAAAGAATGATAAGGAAGTAGTCATGCATGATAAGAGGTTGGTTTATGAACCAAAAAGAAGTTTGGTGATTTTTAAGAAAAAGTTAGTTTTCAAAGCAAATGGGTTCCAAAGGTCCTGAAAAGTGATTTGTTTCAAATGGCGATGAAATATAACAAATGAGCTCCAATTGAACTGAAAATTTCCATTTAAATACTACACATCCTAAAATTTAAAATTATATAAAGTTTGCAAAATTTTTATTTGTACTCTAAGAGATATGATTTTCCAAAGTTGTGGGAAAAATCTGGAAATACTGGAAGTGAACATTTGAACTACAATTTTTATGGAATAAATTGATTCAATTGAAACCAATGAGTATTTTTCCCTTATAGATAACTTAATAATGTTGATTTAGAAATTGGAACTGCTCTATTTTGATTTTTCTAGAATTAATTATGAATTTTCAAAGTTGGACCAGAAATCTGGAAAATGGGCCAGTGAACAGTAACAGCGTTTTTAAAATTTTCAAGTTCACTAAAAAGGCCAATTTGAGTTATCCAAGGCCCTAGAGTGGTTCAATAGTGATCTAATATGAGGATATAGGGGCAAAATAGGAGGTGTTACACATTTCAGGTTGTATAAAGCTTTAGAGTGTTTCAATAATGGCATTTTTGTAAAGATAATGAGATAAAGTAAGGCGTGTTACAGTAGTCATTTTAGCAAATTACTTAGCTAGGACTAGTTTAAGTCTAGTAGCCAGAAAAAGCTGGCCAAGATCTAGACAATTAGCTTAACCAGAAGATAATTAGCAATGGATTACTATGTTCTGCAAGCACAATTCCTCATCTTTTGAAGGATTTCTAGACGTGCAAATTGCAGAAAGATAAATAATCCGAATAGAGAAAATATTTCAAGTAAAGGGCTGTGTCCTTTAAAGTGAAAGATCAGCTAGCAATCCTTAAGCTAGAAAGATAGAGAAGTTGATAGATGATGGAGGAGCATCAGTTAATATTGTTGGCAAGAAGTACCCTTACTACCTGTGAAGTTTTCTTCGAGCATTTTCCGAGAAGTATTTCCCCAGGTCAGTACAATATGATAAGGAAACAGAATTCCTTATATAGAGATAGGGGAGATAATAAGTAAAGTGATGAATTCCTGGCTCAGTATCTCCATCTAATCAGATACTCCACATATTATAGTATGACTGAAATTTAGACTCAGTATGATAAACCGGCTTAAAGAAGGAGGCCAAAGGTAAGAAGCCTATTGTTGGAAAGAGACTCAAATGAGTTATTCATAGAGAAGGAGGCCAAAGGAATACGTGTAATATCCATAATTTCATACTAAATGAAATAAAGGCTAATCTGACGATTAAGATGATGAATTAGAAACGAGAAGTAGATAGCTCAAAAAGAAAGAAAGATTAAGGGCTGAAAGTTCAGGCACGGAGTTCCGTGTGAATTCCAAAATTAAGTATATTTGCCCTAGAAGTAATATGAGGATGGGAAACCTTATAGGAAGGGACCCATATGTCATTTAATAAAACACCAAGGACATAAAGGTCTTTCAGAATCAAAAGTAAGGGCAAAATAGTAATTTTGCAAAAAGTAGAGAAAGTAAGGGCAAAATGGTAATTATGAGAAAGTTAAAGGGTATTTTGGTCATTTGACAAAAGAAAAGTCAAAGTCAAAGTCAAAAAGTCAACCAGTTGACCAAAATATCAGAAAAACTTACAGATGCCCAAAAGATAGATATTGACATACCGGTCGCAATGACGT
>JANTPZ010115033.1:0-38119 GCA_025593235.1 Vachellia pachyceras
TTCAGTCAACCGATGTACCATCGGGACTTGGGAAAGAGGGTCCGGTGTCCCAACCGAAGGAGTCGATTGAGACTGGCCAGAATGACCCACACTCGATCGATCGGCATCGCTGCTAGGGGACTGTGACGAGGGGTTGTCACCGTCAACAGCAAAGGCCCGTGACTGGCCATGGAGAGCGTCCTTATAGGACATAATGCCAATGAGGGCAGGGCTCTGATACCATGAAATAATATAATGCAATGCTGATCTGATTTATTGATTGAAGGAGTTGTACATATATAGAAGGGAGAAACCCTAACTAAATACTAGAATCCCTATATCCTAGGTAACAATAATCCCTATATCCTAGGTAACAATAATCCCTATATCCTAGGTAACAATAATTCAAATTTTGAATTAAATGACTGAATACATAATTAATAAATACTAAATTATCTATTATGCTAGAAACCCCAATAAAGTAGGCATTCTCCAACAGTTTGTCTATGCGACAGCTTGAAACACAAGTTAGGGCATGGAAACGTGTTTGGAAGACTCCTAGTGAAATTCTGGTGGGTTTTCAGCAATGGGAGAGTGCAAGGATCACAAAGAATGTAGCTCTAATATGAATTGATCTTGGTCCTTCAGGATCTGATACGAATTATTCTAGAGTTATTTGTGTTTTATATTTTATTATGTGCCCTCTGTTAATTGTTAGAAGTGTCCAATGTTGGTTACTGTCAGTTTTTATGGATAGGATAAGGTAGTTATTTTCATTTTATGTGCCAGGCTTTAAATATCATATATGTATTCTAGCCAAATATGGATGAATGAATGAAGTTATAATTCTCTCCTTGTTTCCCTAGAACTCAGATTCTGGTTCTAGTCCATCCCTTGTCTCTCCCTTCTTTTCTTCTTCCCCCCCCCCCAAGAACTATTCTCGTTCTAGCCTCTCTCCCCCTTCCTTTCTCCTTTTCTCTCTGTTCCTTTCATTCTTCTTCTCTCTTATCTCGAATTATAGATTCTAATTTGGAGTTCCTCTTCTTCTCTACTCTCTCTTTCTTGCCATTTCCCCCTATTTCTACTCCTAATTTCCAGATTCTAAGAGGGTCACAAAGAACGTAGCTCTCAATACAAATTTTAGTCTTCAATTTCTTCATCATCAAAATTCTCAATAACATGACCACCAACACTTTAAAAAAAGTTCTCACCTCTTCTAGCAATTATTCACAAGGCACAACTTCCTTGTGTGTTCCAACTAGATGATGTTACATCCCAAATGTCAGTCCCCATGTCATTTTGGGAAACTAGTTACATTAAGTATGCAATTGCATCTGAAGGGGCTAAAAATCATCAAGGTGACATATTCCTTAACTTTCATTAGAAGACATAGATTGATCCATGAGAAGAAATGTAAAAAATTAACAAACCAAGTCGAGTGAAAGTAACTAATTTTATATAATTTGTTCTCATCCAAAAGTAAGAGACCACAATACACAAATGTTGCTTGAACATTGAGGCTAAATGTGACATAGAGAACATTGCTTCTTTGGTCAGAGTTTATAAGTGGAAGGTAAATATAATAGGCATCACTTATTGATATTAATATATATATATATATATATATATAATATTAGTAAATTTATGTTGACTGCAGGTCATTCTGAACATGAAAAATACATGCAATAGGAAAACTACACCTAAGAGGATAACTGATTAAAAGAAAAATATGTAATTCATCACCTATAACTTGCAGACTTGTTATGGACTTGAAATTTGAAAGAAATCCAAGCCATCATCACTATGAATACTACATAGGAGTGAAACAAGTATAGAATCATAACTTGCCTGTTGGACCTGTGCCCTTAATGTGTCAAATTGGGCCTCAGTACAACAAATATTTCCGGTTATGGTTGGACATAAACTTTGAATTTTGGCAGATAGGAGCTCATCAGGCTGCAATGTGACATGAAACAGTTGAATTGATCATCATAAAAATTCACATTTTTCAGGTTCTCCAGACACAATAAAGGATGAGTAGAGATCACGTGTAAGCATCATGTAAAGCAAAACAGGACTAATACCTTTACAGAAGGGGAGCTATATGGGCAGTTCAGAACCTTCCCATCACTACTTTCACCACATATGTCATACATTGCACAGTATTCAACAGAATGCTTGTCCCTAAACAACAACAGAATCAATAGAAGCACTCTTAGCATTAAAATAGATAAGCTGTTGCTTAATACTAAAGGCTTGGTTTAGACAGCCTGACCTGGATGTATCATCATAAATCCAAAGGGCATGCGAGTATGAAGTCACAGCCCTCGGCAAAGATGAACACAGTAATAGCACCTGCATATTTAAAACATTCAAGTTCAAATCGGTAGTTGATTGCCAAGGTGATATTGATACCTTTAAACTTTCTCACGTGCAATAGAGTCTTGTTTTGGGCGAGGAGACCAGGCAAAAAGCGTAAAAAAAGAACAAGGCTATAACTTCAAAATAAGGGGTGTAGGAAGCCCCAAAAGCATCACTAAGCAAATGGTCGCTAAGCCTAGAAGTGGATTGTTGGGTTTCACCCAGGTACCAAAAGTGTGATCCAAACCCTGATTTCGGAAGGAATCAACGGGAGAGTTGCACTCTAAAATTATGACGAACTTTGACTTCGCAGTGATATGTGATTATAGCATATCATATTAAATTTGTTTGTTCTGGTAGTTAAACAACGACCTTGATGATCAGACGGAAATAGCATAGTCCAGTAAGCAAATCATAAACCGAATCAATAATTAGCTCTGTTGTGCATGAGAAGGAGAAAGATCAGAAATGAATTCAATTCTTGCCTGGAATAGAAACGCGGTAAAGACGATACCGAAAGCAGTACCCATATTCTTCTCTGTTCCGTGATAGCAAATTGGAAGCCTAGCTAGGTTGATAGTGTATGCAGGATTAGAACCGGGACTGTAGTTGGTTTTTTTTTCACCTCCTCCTTTTCTTTCTTACTTTGCTGGTTGTAAGTTGGTGGGAGTTATTGATCTCCAAGTCGCTTCGTGACGAAGGGAATGTGATTTCTGCGGAAAATATATTCTTTCGTCGGTATCCAGGAAGAAAATATCCCAGAGTTCAAATAGGGTCAGAAACGGATCAACCAGTAACGGGTTGTACGGGTCAGCACACAGCCGGCCAACATATTTTTAGTTTTTTAAAAATATTAAATTTCTTTTTACTTCTTCTTTTGTTCAATTTTTTCATAAAATTGTATAGTCATATCATATTAATTGACTTATATAATTCTTTTTCTACTAATAAATTTTTAATAATGACATTTTTTCATGTTTAAAAAAAATATAAAATTAATGTGTTGCTATAATTTTAAATATAGTATTATAGAAAGTTGATATGAAAAAATAGAATATTGTATATTATTTTTGAATGTATTAAATATTATTTATTATACTTTAAAAAAATATTGAAATGAAAAAGGTAAGAAAAATATATAATATATTATTTTTAAAATAAAAAATTTTAAAAAAATAACGTGACATAGTTGTATGAAAAAATAACCCATGGGCTGGAACAACCCATCATATGGCGGGTTGGGCCGTATTACCGGCCCTAATTTAGAAATGAAAAATATGTATTTCTTTGTAAAAAAATGGAAAAACTCTAAGAAACCGAAGCAAACTAATCTGAAAAGTCAAAAAGATACAAGGTGTTTAGCAATACTTCATTTACATATTTATATCGACTTGCGTAAAAGCATTTTTACACCGCGTTCTCAAATAGGCCCATGATCATTTTATCACACCGCGATAATCACGATGCCATACCACCCCTCAGGCTCCAAAGCAGAAAATGAAGTGATTGAAGACTTGAGAGTCCTAACAAATTGTACCCATTTAGAAAATCGTTGGAAGAACATATTTTAGCATAATGCATTTTGTTTAGATTGTATTTATGTTTAGATAAATATTAAATTTAAAGTGCCTTTATTATATTAAAAAATAATTTTTTATTTAGAATATATTTTAAAAAAAAGAGTACCAAATGATAGAGTCCATAGTCTAAGGAACTTTTATTATCTCCCGTTCTGAGGCAATGACTACAAGCATCTCGACTTGGTTGAAGTTACCAAGGTGTCCTCCCCTCTGGTACAATTCGCACGAAGTATTAGAAGAAATACTCTTTGGTCTAATATGGGAACTAGCTAAAGGCAAGGTTTGAATTTGAGGCTAAATGGTTGGTCAAAAAAAAAAAAAAAGAATTTGAGGCTAAATATAATACTCATTCTATCTCCAATGATTAGAGCTAGTGTTTAATTTTTTTGGTGGTAAATATAGTATATCAAAAGGAAATTTACCATTAGGTTTTAAGTAGAAGAATTAGTTAATAAAAAGTCTCAAAAATTGATAAAATTACGATCAGGTCTCAGCAGTAGCTGGACTGGTTGTCATCAATTATCTTACTAGACGTTAATGACATCGGACTAGGTATTGTTGGGACCTAATGGTAATTTTATCAATCTTTGGGACCTTTTATTCATTAATTCTTCTTATTGAGATCTGATTGTAAATTTCTCTAAATTATTAAATACATTTGAAGCGCTAAAAATTTGTATCCATGCCTTCAATCTTAACAAATTTTTAATTTGTTCAAGAAATTTTACTTAATTTCTGAATGTTATTAAAAAATTATAACACCATTTATAGTTAAAATATTGAAAGTAAACCCCATGTTTATTGCACATAATTTATGATATATTGATATGAGATACCACATTGCTGATCATCCACTATTCCTTACTTCCTTACTTATCCGTTATATCACTAGCTTTTTTAGTCAACTTACAATAACAATAAACGGTAAAGTCTTACAATTTCTCTTTTGAACCTAATGTTTAGGTTCCACAGCACCATATATAAATGCAATCATTAAAAGCATATGCACCCACAAAGTTGTTTTTTTGAGTGAAAAAATATATTAACAAAATATACAAAGTACAAAACACAACTATCCATGGAACAGTGTCAATTGATTTGATAAGAACACTGGCATTTGTGTTGTGATTAACAAAAGTACAAACAGATATTATAATTGTTTCAGGGGAAGAAGATTCATTCTAAAATATATTCTTGTTTCTACTATTCCAAAGCTTCCAACACAGTGTACCAAAAATTGTCTTCAATGGTTCCCATGCAATGCGGATTAAGATTGCACAGCAGGCATTTATGTAATGGGGTGTTGAACACAATGTTGTTGATGAAATTGATTTGAGGCAAAAGAAAAAACCTTTGTTTCCTTATGGTGTTGATGGTATTGTTTTTTTTATCAAAACAGTTCATTTTATTGCCATCAAAGAAACAATCATTACATTTACTAATAGTCGAAGCCAAAACACTCATAAGAGCCTATCCATACAAGCTATCACACAACTCACCATATTAACAACAACTATCCTAGTTACAATTATCACTAGACATTATCAAAGAGAAAGAACAAACTCACGTTATTAATCCTATATTTACAATATAACTCTCAATTAAAAGAAACCAAAACAAAGCCTAACTATTCAAACTTACGAATGCGAAAACAAAGCATGTAAAAAACAAATACTTTGACCTTCCTTATCTTCAGCCCACTCCCATCCTAACATGTGCTTCCTATCCAGCTTGCTCCCTATCTTTCTCCATAATTTGTATCAGATAGGGTGGTGGCTGGTTTAGCCATCCTTGCCGTACCACACCTCCCATTGTCAATGCTGCCAACAATTTTGCAGCTTTGTTCCCTTACCGTGACACAGTGAGACCTCCTAGCTCCTATATCTCTCCTCCTTGAACTGTTCTAAGCAGGCTCTCAAGATGTCAGCACTTACCCATATTCATATCCTTCTAGCTTCCTTTTTCTTATTCTCTCTCTATCAGCTCAAGACAATCATATTCCAACTCACCTCCTTTACTTCCCCACAGCTCCACTTCATTCATAGCCTTAAGTAGTACATAGCACTCTGCCTAAAATGCTGAATCTGCTTCAATTCTCTTGCAAATACCCCAATGAATCTCCCATTCCAGTCCCTTCTTATCACACTTATGGCAGCTTTTTTGGTTTTGTGATTGAAGGCAGCATCAACATTTACCTTCACCTTTCCTCAGTTAGGCTTTCCCCCACATCATCTTCCTTTCCGTTTGCTTTTCTCCATTCATTCTCTTTTTCCTTTTATCTCTTGCACCCCAGTGCTCATTCACCAGCCTTGTTGCTCTATTTATGCAGTTCACTGAATCAGACTCACATTTTTCAAATATGAACTTACTCCTAACCTTCCAAATTTCCCAGCACATAGCAGCAAAAAAGGCTCTTCCATATTCATCAAGTCCCTCATCCGCACCTATCCATTCCTCCATCCACCCATCAAACCTGACCATGTTTCCTTCATCAAATCTCTGCTTAGCCTATGGGTACAGAAACAACAAGTGTTCCACAGACTCACTTTTAACTTTACAGATTGGGCATGCTGGACTTTTTGTACATTTCCTTTTATAAAGGGCCTCGTTAGTGTCCAATACCCCCTTTACTGCTCTCCATAAAAAGTTGTTAATTTTTTGAAACGTTTTGATGTTCCATAGCCCCTTCCACAATCTTCCTGAGGGAGTATATGAGCAGCTAGATTCATTGTCCTTCATTATCTTCTCCTTTTCAATTGCTGCCTTATATCCCATCTTAATTAAGAATTATCCATCCTTGCTCCCTCTCCAGACTAATTTATCCTTAGTTCTAGTTGCTGGGAAATTTTCCTTTGAGAAGTAGATGCCTTTTAAGATTTTACACCACATGGCTTCTGGTTCTTTCAGCATTCTCCAAGTTGTCTTTGCTAATAATGCCTTGTTGAACATTTCAAGTTCCATCAAACCCATACCTCCTTCCCCCTTTGGGATACTTAAACCGTTCCAAGCCTTCCAATGGATTCTGCCCTCCCTACTCCTTTGCCCCAACCAGAAATTTGCAGCTAAACTGTCTAGCTCCTTGCATGTCTTCTTGGGGAATTTGAAGCATGACATTGAAATTTAATCAGCACCTCTCTTCCTGAGAAACTTAACATCTTCTCCTTCCATCCCTGCATTTTCACGCACACCTTGCTCTTTACAAAAGCCAATGCCTCACTCTTTGCCCTTCCTCATATCATGGGCATGCCTAGGTACTTGCCTGAGTTCTCGCTATCTCTTATTCCCAGAATTCTATATACATTCTCTTTTGCCTCATTGCTTGCATTCTTTGAGAAAAAAATGCATGACTTCTCAAAGTCACAGCCTATCCCGAGGCCTTGCAGTAGCATTCTATTGTTTCCTTCAATACCCTGCAATTACTCTTCCTTGCATTTATGAAAAATAACGCATCATCAGCAAAAAAGCTATGAGATAGGACTGGGCATTTCCTTTCCAATTTTATGCCTTTAAGATTCTTTCTATCCACCTGCCACTGTATCATTCTTGAGAGAACATCAGTTGCTAATATGAATAAGTAAGGGAAGAGAGGATCACCTTGCCTTATTCCTATTGACATCTCTAGGTCTGCTACCTTTTTTCTTGCCACTATCAAGTTCAATTTTGCAGAAGTTACATAGTCCATTATCCATGCTATAAACCTACTGCCAAAACCCATTTTCCACAGTACACCTTCAATGAACTTCCACTCCAGTCTATCATACGCCTTGTTCATATCGATCTTGACTACCATCTCCACCTTCCCTCCTTTTTTTCTTGTTTTTTAGGTAATGAAAGGCTTCATGAGCCACCAAGATATTGTCCAGGATTAAACGCCCAGCCACAAACTCCCTCTGGTTCTTAGATATTACTTTTTTCATGATAGGTTTCATTTTGTTGGCAATTATTTTGGAAACAATTTTGTAAGAAAAATTACACAGGCCAATTGGTTAATACTGACCTACCCCTTATGCATGCTCCACCTTGGGAATCAACACCACATTGGTCTCATTAATTGTTTCCAGTTGACCTTGACATCGAAGGAATCTTTAACCATTTTTATCATTTCTCCCTTTACCTCATCCCATACTGCATGATAAAACAATCCTGAGAATCCATCTGGTCCAGGTGTTCTTGCTCCATTAAGTTAGAATGTTGCCTCACTTATTTCACATCTGTGACTTCCTTCTTTAGTAGCTTCACATCCTCATATGTTGCACATTTTTCAATATATTTCAGGGCCCCCTCCATTACTACATTGCCCCCTGATGTGAAGAGGTCCTTATAAAATTTTTCAAACTACCCATTTATCTCTTCTTCCCCTTCCAGCCAAATGCCCTCATCTCCTTTTATTCGAATGACTTTATTTCTCACTCTCCTATGTATTGTACTTGAGTGAAAAAAATTTTGAGTTTTTGTCTCCATCCCATAGCCATTTAACTCTTGATCTCTGCCATCAGTAGGTTTCCTCCCTTTCATATGCCTCCTCCATCTGTTTTATTATGACTTTTGCTTCTCTTTTCTTCTTGTCATCCAAAATACCCTTACTGCACTCTTCAAGTCTTTTTGTCTTGTGTTCAAACAATCTCCTTGCATTTGGGAAAACTTCTCTTCCCCATTTTGTTAGTGTTCTTCTGTTCTTGCTCACTCTTCTACTTACCTCCTTCACCGAGTCATCATTTCTTTCTCCCCCACATGACCAGCCCCTAGTCCTCATGTTCTATCCAATAAGCTTCAAACCTGAATGGCTTAGGCACGCTTACATGCTTGTATTCCAGGTCTAAAAGCAACAAGTGGTGATTAGATCCCACTGGTTCGATGTGAATCAAAGTGGCTTATTAGAATGTTTCCCTAAATTCACAGTTTGCCTCTGCTCTATCTATTCTTTCCTCTACGTGATCCTTCCTTATCCTTTTGTTGCACCAAGTGTACCTTGTACCCTGAAAGCTTATATCAAGTAATTGATAATCAGATAGCATGCCTTAGAAGTTCATTATCCTTCCTATATCAACTGGCACCCTTCATAACTTCTCCCCATAGCTGTCACATAATTAAAATCCCCTATACATAGCCCTATTCCCCTTATTCTCCCTGCTATTTCCCTCATTTTATTCCATACCTCCATCTTCCCTTTTTCAACGGGAGATCCATATACAAAGGTCAGGTAGTTGGGGATGTTATAGTTTTGTGAATTGGAACTTACATGAATCATATACTTTGAGCTATGCCACACATTTATTGTTATCTCCTTGCTCTGCCATACTGTTAATCCCCCACTGCTCCCCACTGGTAGTACATAAAATTCTTCCTCAAGTTGGAACCTCCCTCTTAGTCTTTGCAATTTCTTTGTTCCCATCCTTGTCTCCATCAGGAAGATTATTGAGGGCTTGTTCTTCAAGCATTCTTCCCTCAATTTCTTGACTGTTAAGGCTCTCCCCAAACCTTGACAGTTCCTGGACAACATCATCATTGCTCCTCGGTGGCAGTGATAGGCCAGCCACCTTCACCTGTGGCATCCACTTCAGCTTGGTTCCATACTTGGTTCTCATGTGCATTTATCACCATATTCGTCCCAGAGTCCTCTTTGCTTCTTTGGGCCCTATTCTTTACTGTCATTCCCCTTCTTCTAGTCTCACTTTTGTATTATGTTTCCTTCCCCTTACATATTTCCTTCTCACTATCATCTACTCATGTTCTTCTATCACTCCATTCTCCTCCCAGTGAGCCAACCTTCTCCTTTCCCTACCCTCTTTCCTCCTCATCTTCCCTATATCTTTTCAATTGCATTCTCCTCAAGCCTTTGAGCACCTCAGCCATGGGTGATTGAGCTTTGTAAACCATAATTGCCCTTGTAAGATCTTCTTTCTCAGGAGAATTTCCAGCCTTCCACCATGTTGTCCTTCCTTCTTGCTTACTAACATTATTCTCGCACTTTCCCCCTAACTCCTCACCCCCCTTCTTCCTCTCTTTCTCTCTCCTTATGTTTGTTTTTTTTTCTCCATTCCTTTACTTCTTTGTTTTTCTCTGGTACCTTCCTTTCCATCTCCTTACACCCTCTTTTTCCATTGTGTTAGCTTTCCCCATAGGTTCTTTGCTTTTAGCCTTCATTTGTTTCCTTCTGCTTTCCCTCTGTTCCATTTTCTCTTCCCATCCGGCTTTGCAGATTTTTACTATACTTCCGTAAGTCTAGCTGGCTGTATATGTAGCCATCCATCGTAATGGCATGCTTCCTCTTGCTCCTCATCCTCTTCTTTTGTACAGTATTTTTGGTCGTGTCCGATCCTTCCACACTTGTAGTAGAAGTTCTGGAGCCTCTCGTACCTCGCTGTGATCCATATAGGATCCTTCTCTAGCCTTGGGCACCACATGCCTGTCACGAGTGGTTTCCTTATGCCTACAATCACTCTTGCTCTCGGAAAACTTCTTATTAGTAGGTTGTTCCTTCTAGGATTCTCGACCATTGCCACCTCTCCAATCATAACTTCCAGTGCAATCGCATTCTCTTCATACATTACGCCCGTTGGGAGATCGTGAACCTGGATCCAGAAAGGACACTGGTAGAAAGTCTATTTCCTTGAATGTTTCATACTCCTTCCATGGCTGTATACTCAGCAAGATGCCTTGGATTGACCATGGACGTCCTCTAAGTACTCTCTGCTTGTCTTCTATCCTTCTGAATTCGAAGATAAACGCGTTTCGTTCTACCTCCATTATTTCTAGATCCTCATTCTTTTACATATTCCATCTTTTCCTTATCATCTAACAAGTAACAATCCGGTTCAAGTTTCTCTCCTTTATTAACTTCCCTATTAGAGCCCCTCCGGACCTCCTATCTTTGGTGTTTTCCTTCCATATGAGATTGACTATTAGATCTTCTTTCTGCTTCTGTCTATTCTTGGATCTCCCTCCTTTCATACCTTTATTGTTCTCCTTACTTCTCGAATCTCCCTGCATCCTTCTCTCACAACTTCCTGTCTTCCTTCCGTATCTACAGATCTCGTCGTCATTGTTTTTCCTGCTAAAATTAGCTCTCGCATCCACTTTATTGTAGTACCAATCATGTTGCTCACTCTTTGTTCTGTCGCAGTAGGTGCTGGAACTCTCTTACTTCTACTACTCCTTCCTCGCGTGAGTTTGTTAGCACAGTTTGTTACAATTCCAATGAAAAAAGTCATAATGAACTCTCACAGAGGAGAAAGAATGGCTCCCACGTGGAGGGGAAAAAAAAAGAACGACTTCATTTACATGGACGTTATTGTTAACTTTCAAAGAAATCATCATAATAAAAACATATGAAACACAATTTGTTTATAATAATGAATATTGATTTATTAAATAATGTGAGCTACGACCGTGTAGTATTAAAATATAGAGTCGTTCTTATTGAATGAGCACAAAATCATAGAACTACCTAGTATTTATCTTTAATTTTTCTTTTTAAGTATAAATGGTATTTTAATTTTTTTAACAATGATAACAAATTCTTAATATGTCATTTTACCTGTTAAAATAAAAAATGAATTTAGTTTTCAGTATTTAATCGGATTTAATTGAAATTCCGTTAATAATATATCAATCCAGATTACCTATAAAATTTATAATGGTTAATTCTGTTTTTTATTTTAAATAGTTTTACAAAATTGTTTAAAAACTATTTTGTAAAATAAAAAAAAAACTTTTTAAATAATTGTTATAAAAATTGTATTTAAAAATAAATATACATGAAACTTCAATAAGATCCAAATACTCAAGTAGAAAAGAAGTCAATTGGGTTTCCCAATTTATTAAAAATGTAAAAATAATAAAATTAAAAATCAGACCCCTTCTCACAAATTTATGGAGTATAATTTTAAACTTAAACCTAGTGGGTTGAGCAGGTATTAATTAATGTCATAATTTGTAGCTAGAAACTTGGTTTCTGTAAAAATGTTCCCAACTGCCGTTATCAAATTTATGACCCGACATCAACTATTTTTCTTTGAAACAAGCATTTGATTCTTTGTGAGATAAATATATTACATGTTTTGACTCTCTCAATAGTAAGTATAAAGCTCGAATTTGTTAGTGGAGGGATGTAAACAAGAAATGGATCCAAGAATCACTGTTCGTTGATGCTGCATAGTTGAAAGTATGGATTATCAAACATAAGGTATCTAGACCAATATGATTTATACTTGGAAACAGCAAGATTCAACCATGGCTTGTAGTTCCCATTGTAATGGATTACAGCAGCATTTTCAATATCTGTTAGATTCAAAGCAGGGTCATAGCCAAGTCCCAAAACATGCCAGCCTCGATCCAGTGGATAGGTAAGATTATAGAAGGTGATTAGTCCTGGGGGCAGTGTGCCCAGTTTCCAAAGAGTTCTGTCCTCATTCTGCCAAAAAAAAAAAAAAATCATCGTTTCAATACCTGTTAAAAAAGGAAAGATCAAAATGCAAGCAACTCCCTTCATCGGATTACGTAATTTCTTGGCAACTTGAAAAGTCGATTAGAAAATCTAATTTTGAAAGACACAACTATTCAGTTAACTTTTTCATTTAAAATATTATTCTCACTTGTCGATGTAGTCTGAAGGACACCTGGCCAATCGAAATTAAATCCAATAAATCATTCAAGGGATGCAGGATAATATGACAGGAAATTGCATGTGAGTTAAGAATGTGGGGTAAAAGTTTAAGGTTTTATCTTGCACAAAAATAAAATTTGAGGGACTGATAATCAACTTTTCAACATAAAGGAAGTAAATAACAAAATCTCTTAAATTGAGATAATTCTTTGAATTTTGGCAAAAAAAGAAACACCACTTTCTACGTGGGTTCACATTAGGTGCTCATCAAGATTGACGAGCGATCATTCATATCCGATCTAGATAGTCTAGATTTTATTTTTTAAAAAAATAATTATTTTAATGGGTATAGAAACAAAAATAAAGACAATATTTTAACTACTACTATTTTAGAAAATATTTTTTTATTTAAATATCGTTATTTGAAAAAAAAAAAAAGTTTAGACCATTTGATGAGTTTGGGTGCTCATGACTTTGATGAACACCCAATGTGAACCCCATCCTACGCATCAAGCAATCAGAAAGAAAAGACCATGACATGTAAAACTTACCATATCTTGCCATCGATGATATATTCCAGTGATGTTTCGTTTCTTCCACTCCTTCAAGTCAAAAATATTCATTCCAAACGCCCAGCCACAGGCATTAGGACTGAAGTTATTTGAGATCAGTGGATTACTAAAGTTGAGGTATTTATCAAACCTATGGAAGCTCTCTTTGCATGTCTCCACTGCACCATTCACCATCCCTTCCAGATCAATGGACCAAAGAGGGGTCAAATCCTTCTGCACAACAATGTCATCATCCAGAAACAAAATTTTGTCTAGTGTTGGATAAACTTCAGGAAGGTAGAACCTCAGGTGGTTCAGCATGGATAAATATTTGGGATTTCTATATTTTAGATTGTCAGATCCATCAGAGAGGGAGGAAGGGTGATTAACTTTAAAGTAATATTCCTTAATTCTTGCTGATTCAAGCTGCCGAAGAACAGAACAATACGAGGAATTCAGCCACTTGAAATCATCGATATTTTGAACTTCAACAGTAGCTTTAGCAGGGGGGTTGATGAGAAACCACATTCTCATTGCTGCAAAATTCAATCTATCGGTTACTATATGGAACACATGCTTCTCAGGTTCCTTTGCATTATGCACAGTAGAATTAACAACCACTGATGTAGCCAGCACATTATCAGAAAAGATAGCATAGTGGTAAAGAGATGGATCTTCAATCTTTGCTTTGTCAAAATTTCCCTTTTTATGATAACCCAGCAGGAAATAATCTGCTGCAAGTTGCAGTGGAAGGCAATGCAATGGTCTAGGCACAGTTTTGGCAGCTAGCTGAATTAAGAATGCACTCCTTTTCTTTTGCAAATTAACACTCTCTTCAGTTGACTGAAGCATCACCCTTAACTTCCTTGACACTAAAAGACATTCATGGAGTTGGTCCTTTGCCATAGATAGAACACGACCCATAGCCTTTGCTTGATCAAGTGCACTTGGAAAAGCAATATATGGAAAATTTGAATCAAAATTAAAACAAGGGTTAATATCATTTTTGTTCCCTCAAGTTTGCATCAGTTTTGGTTTTGGTCCCTCAAATTTTAAACCTATGGTTTTGATCCTTATATTTTCACAAAAATTTGGATGTTTTACAACGTTAATTAACACTATTAAGTTTATGGACTAAAACCAAATTTCATTAAAAGTATAGAAATTAAAACCAAAATTGGTCAAAAGTATAGGGGTCAAAAGATTTTGGTTTTTGCCCCTATAATTCTAACAACTTTTGGTTTTAGTCCCTACACTTAATAGTGATTATTAACACCATTAAATATCCAAGTCCTTATGAAACTACGGGGACTACAACCATAGGTTTGATACTTGAGATACTTGAGGGACTAAAAACAAAATTCATGCAAACTTGAGGGACTAAGAATTATATTAACTCTTAAAACAATTTAAGATTCCCAAGAAAACTAGAAAACCAAAAACTAAATCAAATACCTAGGGTGAAGCTCTGCATCAGAACTTACTTCTCCAATAGCAAACTGACTCTCCCTAGAGTGTTTAATAAGAGCATCGTAAAGAATAGTTCTGTTCTTAGCCTTTGCAATATTGGTATATGCTTTCGCCATTATTATTTGATCTCGCATGAGTTTCAGGGTTGAATCTGAATTTGGATTCTCATATTCTCTTCTCCATATACTGAACTTGCCCTTGACGTTGGTGACAAAGCCTTCAGTGCTTTCAATTGCTTCTGCTACAGTTTTGCCGTCAGTTTCTTTCTCTTGTAGAATAAACTGAGCGGCACGAGCTTTCCTTCTTTCTTGCCGCATTATCTAATGAATTAGTATTAATGGAACAGCTTAAATCAACAGTAAATTCATAGAAAGGAACAGCAATTCATTTGTTCCATTTTCTTTTGGTCAATTTAAGATAAATACAACTTCGGTAATTACCCGGCGACTTATCATAACTGGGCTCATTGATGAAGTACGAGGATGGTTCCCTCTGATTTCTCCAGAATAACTTACATCTACAGACTTCCCAGGATTATCTCCATAAGTTGAACTAGTGTGGAATGATTTCATCAATGTCTGAAAGTGTGTCAGGTTATGAATCTTACTGCCAGTGATAAAAGAAAATGACAGCTCAATTTTTGATGCCATGCATTACAACTGAGAAATGGAAACATAGATATTTTGCAGAACTAGTTCCAATCACAGATAATTTCTTCTTGGCAATAGAAATACAAAGACAAGATGAGCTCTATCGCCGGTTCCTCATTAATACAATAGGAGAATTTCTGAGCGCAGAGAGAATCTCAGAAACTGTAAGATGGATTGGTTTAGGACCTAGTTATAACTCTTCCCCTAACATGCGTTAAGTCAAGCAAGTGACATGCTTCCTTGTACTTAATTGCAACAATCTGAAATGAAATTTATTATAAATTCAAACAGAAGTACCTCAGAACTTTTTTGGAGTTCAACTTTTCCATCAATATGGTTTTCCCAGATCCAGGAATCAGATAAGTCCCTCATCTTCATCCTTGCAAGTCTAATATTACCAGAAGTATCACTGTATGTGGCAATTATATCAATGTCCTGTAGAAAATTATCACTCAATCAGCACATTTTTGGCTCCAGTGAAATAATGACATTCAAGAATACCTGTTCATCTGGATAACTGCTGATTCTAGTGGCAGAAATATCCTGATCCTGTTCAAACAACAGTAATATGATCAAGAAGTGCCACACTTGCACAATTAGATAGCCTTTTTACAATGAAATGATTCAACGCATAGTTGCCACACAAAACTATATCTTAAGACCAGCAATTTCTTAGGTACAGATGGTCATCTGCATCATCATCGTGTCTAGATAACTAAGCAAAAGCCGCATGGTAAATATATAAATCCCATTTCTTCAATTCTTTATGGTGTCTTGAAACAGTAGGGGCACTGCATATCAGAACTTGGCTTAAAAATGCAGACACTGGAAGATGAAATAACGAGTGTCTACAGTTAACTCTGAATAGGCAATGCATGTTAGCCCTACATTATTACTGAGAAAAAAACAGAAGAGAGCTATACAGTTCTTAGGAAAGAAAAATATATATAATAGAGGATAAATGCAATCTGATCTGAGATTGAAACCTTTCCGCGGTAACTTTGCTCACAATCATGCAGGGCCGAAGATCCTATGATATCTTTTTGACTGGGGGATAAGAAAAGGAGAGAAAGGAAGAGCATGGTCAAAGATGTCAGAAGATTTCTAACAGAAAAACAGTGTGATAAATGAATGGAATGGGTAAAGTGACATTACTTGGTCGAAGTATCGGACGAACCAGTTTGTAAAACAGCAACGACAAACAGAATCTACACAGTTAATTGAAAGAGTACAATGCCAATCATCAGGTGAAATGAAGAAACGAGAAGCGATTTAACAAGTAATACAGTCCAAATATAGGGCTAACTATTTACACAGACAATCTTGTAATTGATGAACGTCTAAATAGAGATATCTTCCTCTTTCTCATTCTAGTTTACTAAACCAACCAGTTCAACATGTGAATTAATTCTATAACGCTAACTCTAGACATTAAATTACAGGCAGATGAATAGGTCTTAAGATCGGGAATTATAGGAAGGCATAGACAAAAAAAAATGGAATCATATGGATCTATCAGTCATGAATTGGATCCAAGTCCCAGAAAATGAAGACATGGAAGAAGAGAGAGATTACCAATAACACAAAGAATGGTCGTGGGGAATTGAAGTCCATGGCAAGCATCGAATGAATGAGACAGGGTACGTTTACGAATAAAATAGATCAGATTGAAGATTGAAGACTCTATGTTACAGGCTTACAGCTTCTCTAGTGGGTGATTAGTGATTACTGATTACTGATAATTTAGGGGCCATCTATTGGCAGCTGAGTTGAACATAGCGTGGGCTTTGAAATGCTCATTGTTATCAATGTCGTCTCACTCGAGGGTACAGTTGGTGAAGCCGGCCGGTACACTTGTTTCGGGTTGACCCAATGCGCAACCCCGGCCTGCACAAAATATTCTTTATTTTTTACACATAATATTTTTTAAATTTGAACTTTAAATATATTTTTATTTTCAATAACTAAAATAAAATATTCCTTTTCATAACTTTAATTTATAAAAATACACTACAACCCAAATATAAAATATTAATTTAAATTTTAAATAATATAACTTAAACATATATAATATATAATATACTTTATAAGATTGAATTCAAACATTATAATTTAAACTAAATATAAAACTATAAATCAAATGATAAATAATCATTCAATATTAATTGAATTTACATTATGATAAAAAATTGTTCACATATTTTTTATTAATCAATTTTAATTTCTTAAAAAACTTTAAAAAAAAGTTTTGAACCCACTTCATGTGGGTTGGAACAACTTTTTTCTAACGAACCCGCGGGCTTAACCATATTAGCATGTAACAGTGAAAGGCGTGGCTGTTTTTGACCCGACCAACCTTGTTCATGTGAGAGAAGTTCTTTATGTTTACTTATAAGGAATAAAAAATTTAGGCCGAAAAACATTTTATAAGAAAGGTAAAGAAGTCAATGCCCACTCTAATCACTAAAAATTCTCGACCTGTCGATGTATTTACTTTTAGGACTCGATGAGATGCCATAACAAGGTAACAAGAAAGTACATATACTTAAAAACCATGAATGCTGCATGAAATTTCATCTTAATAATGCTCTCTAACTTGTTTGTTGATGCTTGAATTAAATGAGTATGTGTATGTGTATATATGAAACAAGGATGGAATTCAGATGTTAATAATTATAGGGATTTTACAAAAAAACCTTTATTATGTGTTATTAATGCGTTTATGCATACCTCGCACAGTAACCACTCTCACTCTCTTAGTGGAGAAGTTGTGTGGATATATTTTTTTATTGAAAAGATAAAATGATTTTAATTAATTAATTAAAGTTAACTACTAGTATAAGAAATAAAATTAAAATATACCAAATTAATGGTGTTCAACTAAGAAAATTTAAACTACATTTCTGTGTCTTGATTTAAAGAAGGGCAAAGGTGCAATTTTAGCAACAAAGATATGGCCAAGGAGCGACTGGCACCATAAAGTGTTCGAGGGTGCAAAAATGTACATAATGTTTTAAAACAGTGCATATTAGACAACGCTAACAAAAATTGTCTAACGGATCTTAACGCCCTCCACGTCGGCTACAGAGCGTGGCACACGACCAAGCAGGGCGAGACAGCGAGGCAGCCGACGAAGCTAAGCGGCAGGTCAACGAGCAAAGCAAGCTGAGGACGGCTGTAAAAGTCGATTGAGACGAAGGGAAGTGCGATGAGCTGACTAAGATGAAACAAACTGAGGACGGCTGTAAACGAAGGGATTATCGATTTGAGAAACGGATAAACAACGGGAGGCATCGAGAAGCGAAAAAGGAAGCAAAATTCCCCCAAGAAAGTGTTAGGGTTTTGTGGAGTAAAAGGGGAATATGAGGTTACACTGTTGTTTTCAACCGAGAAAAAAGGGAATCTACAATGTAAGTATCGATTTTGGCAAAAAAGTTGTTTAATTGTGTTTAAAGTAGAATCTGAGGTTACAGTGTTTATTATTTATTTGTCATTTTTCATTGTGCGTTGTAGATGGCGACGGGTGGTGGGGACAATACGGTTGACGATATGGATTATTATAACAAAGAGCTTGAGAGAATGTTGTCCTTCACGAATGGAAGAACAGATATAGATATTAACGATCCGGAGCTAACTACGGAACATAGGCGTGCTCTATTATTAAAGAAGGTAAATGATTTATGTACTCTGGTTAAGGATACTTGGGAAAGTAATAAGGTGGATTTGAGTGAGGGATATGCCAGTGTGGCTGAAAGTGTTCGTTTTAACCGGGTTGTGAGTGAAGGAAATGTGGGGAGTGAAAATGAGAAAGGGCGTATGGACGAAGGTGTTGGGAATGAAGGGAAGGAAGGGAATGTGGATGAGGGAGATGCAGAGGAAGATGCAATAAACCTTACATAAGGAGAAGATATGGTTGAGAACATAGATGTTGATGGATTTGCTAATAAAGCTGAACTTGGAATTGAAAATGAAGTGGTATGTGAACAGTGGGATAACTATGATGTTGGATATAAAGGGAAAAAAGTAGTATGTGAATCAAGTAGTGAAGTTGAGGATAGTGAGAATGGGAGTTATAGTGCACAAACTGGAAGCTCAGACACTGAAGAAAGTGTGGAGGATGATGTTGAAATAAGTGAAGGGTTTGAGTCAATTGAAGATGATGAGGAAGAGTTGGGCCTCCAAAGTGATGATGGGCCTCCGTAGGAGCTAGTTGGACAAGTTGATGGGTCAGGTTGCATGCCCTTTTTCATGTTGGGCATGACATTTGCTGACAAAGCAGAGCTTGTTAGGGCTATTGATAGATATGCCATTGAGAAGGGAGTGAATATTAGAATAGTGAGAAGTGAGAATAGGTTAGTAAAAGCTGTATGTGAAGTGGGCTGCCCATTCGTGTTGTATGCAAGACGAGATGGGGTGAATGTTGGTTACATGGTGAAGACTTTGTATTATGAGCATAGTTGTGCTAGGGTTTACAAAAACCTTAGAGCTACTGTAAGGTGGCTGGCTGAGCATTACAAGGAGAAGCTGCAAGAGAGGCCTGAGTACAGGATAAGTGAGATGAAAAGGGATGTGGAGCGTGAGTTGAAGGTGTATGTGAGTCTTCACAAGTGCAAGAGGGCAAAGAGAAGGATAATGCAAGACATGGATGGGAGCTTTAAGGATGAGTTTGCTAAGTTAGAAGCATATTGCAATGAATTAAGAATATCAAATCCGGGTTCTGGTGTGCGAGTTGACTTAAGAAATGATGCATTAGAGCACGGGAGAAGAGTGTTTAGAAGAATGTATGTATGCTTCAATGCTTCAAAGGTACATTTTAATATGGGCATTGTATTTTCAATTGTTGTATCTACATTTTAATATGCGCATTGTATGTATGTATGCATGCTTGAATGCTTCAATTATGTTTGGTTTTGATGGTAGGTTGGCTGGAAACAAAGGTGTAGGCCTCTGATTGAGTTTGATGGTACATTTTTAAAGGGAAAAGTCAGAGGAATCTTGCTAACAGCTGTTGGTGTTAATGCCAATGACTCGCTATACCCTTTAGCATTTGGTGTATGCGAAAAAGAGATTGGGTTAAACTGGAATTGGTTCATTCAATCAATTCGGATCTCTCTGGACCTCCATACTGGTGCTACAGTTACAGTGATGTCAGACATGCAGAAGGTACTTAAGTGATTTTGATATAGTCTCATTGATGCCAATGATGTTAATGACAATTCTTTGTATTCTTTCTGGCTCGTAGGGAATAGCACAAGCTGTTTCACAGGTGCTTCCTGATGCAGAGCATCAGCTTTGCGCAAGGCATATTTATGCCAATTGGAGCAAACAATGGAGGGGTAATGAGCTGAAGAAAATGTTTTTGACCTGTGCATGGAGTACATTTCCAGAGCAGTTCAACGACAATCTCAAGGCTCTTGGTTGTACAAGGAAGCAAGCAGCTGAGGCTGCAATTTCATATAACCCGAGAGCTTGGGTAAGAGCCTATTTCACTAGTAGATGTCTGTCATGGGCGGTAGACGACAATATGTGTGAAAGCTTTAATTCATGGATCAATGAATATAGATATCTACTGGTCATTAAGATGTTTGAAGGAATTAGGATAAAGCTTATGGAGAAGTTGGGTTAGAGTGA
Source organism: Vachellia pachyceras (assembly GCA_025593235.1). NCBI lineage: Eukaryota > Viridiplantae > Streptophyta > Magnoliopsida > Fabales > Fabaceae > Vachellia > Vachellia pachyceras. The sequence goes on from JANTPZ010115033.1 coordinate 20,828, forward strand.
AAAATTAGTTAGTAGTTGGAAGGGAAATTATAGTCCTAAAAGCTTGGAGCTGTTTGAGACCAATAAGATGTTAGCTGTAAATTGCAGGGTTTTTTTTTCAATGTGGATGATGTTTATGAGGTGGTTGAGAGACAAGATAGGCATACTGTAGATCTAAGCAGAAATCAATGTACATGCAGGGCATGGGATTTAACTGGAATCCCATGCCAACATGGTATATGCGCCATGTATCATACCAAAACAGATCCTCTAACACAAATATCGTATTATTACCATAAAGACATATACATTGCCACCTACAGGACAAAATTTCAACTTGTCAGGGGTCCAATATTTTGGGACACTGACAATTTTCTCCTCATGCAACCTCCTCCCACTTTGTACTATACCTAGACGACCACAAAAGAAACGCTTGAGGACAGAAGAGGTTACAAGAAGAAAAAAAATAGGCAACTAGAACCCTAATCCCCAACTAATCGTAAGAGGAGGCAAAGAACAAAACAGGGACCATATACTCCCCAACCACTGACACAACCTTCACATGAAGCACATGCTACACAGCCTTCCCAGGGCCCACCAGTGACACAACCTTCCCAGGGCCCACAAGTGACACAGCCTTCTTAGGGCCCACCAGTAACACAGACTTCCCAGGGCCCACCATTGACACATACTTCCCAGGGCCCACCCCCCACCAGTGACAGAGCCTTCCCAACTTAATCCAGCAAGACGCTCTAAACAACCAATAACGAGGAGGTGTGCTTACAAGCCGAGAGGGCCATGTGGAATGTGTTAGAATAGGATTTGACCAAGAGGGGGTGAATTGGTCTAATAAAATTTTTTGTTACTCTAAAAACACAAAGTCAGAAACAAAGTCACCGAGAAAAGAGAAAGATGATAAACACAGAGATTTATCCTGGTTTGGTCTTCTTGACCTACGTCCAGTCCTCAAAGCACCTCCGAGATTTCCAAATTCACTATCAACAACAAAATGAGGCTTCACAAGCCTTTACAAGTTGGGAATCCACTCCCCCTTTTTCTTCTCACTAAAACAGAGTCAATCACTCTCTGTTTCTATCTCAGTTTCAGCCCAGTTTACTCAAGGTCCCGTCCTTGAGTTTTTCACAAGTTTACAAAGTATTTTTGCCTCAGATATCTCTCTCAAAAGAGTGGATGGCTAAAAATGAAGCTCAGAAAGAATAAATGAAGGAATGCAGAGAATGTAGTAAATGCAGCTTTGAATGCTCAGGATGTTGTTGTTTTCTTCTCTGTATTGATTGCTGGTCCTTTTATAGATGAGAGGATCTTTAATGTCTGTTAGACTCATTTTAATAGCCGTTACGCTCATCATCGACCATTTGGCTTCTTCATTAATGGCATTAAATGCTACTGAGTTAGACGAGGTTGAATGATGCAGAAGAACGTTAAAGTCTCCGAGTCTCGGACCATGCCTGTGCTTCTTTCCTCATTTAATGTTTAAAACTTCTGCATTTATGAGAGCAGTTAGAATTCAAAAATGTCGTTACACAAATAAGGAAAGTAGGTGAGCAGCATAGGTTGAGTGTGTCAGATAAAAGCTGTCAGAACAACAATGCTCGAGCATAGCTTTCTCAATGCTCGAGTATTGTTTGAGGTTTTTCAAAGAAAAGTTCAGTGCTCTGATATAATGCTCGAGTATTATATGAAAGTGTTTGAAAAGAAATCAAATACTTGAGTAATAAATCTCAATGCTTGAGTATTGATAATGCTTTCTAGGAATACTCAAGTAAACTGTGCAAGTGATGGAAAACATAAATTTTGGAAATTCACATTACTCGAGTGCTAGATTATAGTGCTCAAGCATTAGTAATGCTGGAAGTGAATGTTGGAGCATTTTCAAAGACTATTGGTGAACAGTGAAAAATTTCAGCCCGATGTCGAGCATTGAAAGTTAGTGCTCGAGTAGTCACAATGCTTGCAGTCAATGCTTGCAGTGTTGGCTTCTAGTGTTGAGGTTTAGGTCTCAATGCTCGAGTGTTGTAAATCTGTGCTCGAGCATTGGCTCTGCTGGAAGCTTTTACTTGAAGTATTACTTGACAGCACTGATAGAAGACTCAACACTCGAGTACTGCATTTGCAGTGCTCCAGCATTGGCTATGCTGTCAGCCAATGCTTGAAGTGTTAACTTGAAGTGTTTTCAGAAACCTCAATGCTCGAGTACTGTAAACCTAGTGCTCAAGCATTGGCTTTACTGTCAACCAATACTTGCATTACTTCATTACAACATTGATTGTAAACCCTGTTTTGGCCTAATGCTCGAGTACTGACTTGCAACACTCGAGCATTGGCATTACTCTATGCCAATGCTTGAAGTGTTCACTCAGAGTGCAACTAAAAACTTATCTTTGAAACACAGTGCTCGAGTACTCCACTCCATTACTCGAGTATTGACAACACTTCATGTCAATACTTGGAGTATTACCTGGGAGCACTACTTTTTCTTAAGTTTAAAACTTGCAATGTTGGAGCATTGAATTCCAATGCTTGAGTACTGCCAATACTTTGACAAAAACACTCGAGTATTTTCATGAAGCATTGAATCAATACTTTAAAACTTGAGATTTAAAAATCATTTTGCAATCTCTTAGCATAATTTTGTTATCATCAAAACAAGATATCAACAGAATGGGCATTATATATGATGACCACACAGGCAGGATTGTGTACAATGTTAGTTTGTACTAAGTTGTTAACCTCAATATTTAGTCCTTATTCCTTTTTATGTTTTTACTCATTTGTTAACATCAACAACTACTAATTATTCCTTTCTCTGAATGTGTAGCCTGGTCAGTCTTCACAAGTGGTAATTGAGGAGGGCACTGCACAGCAATATATGAATCAATATGCTGAGTCTCAAACCACATTTCCTATTCCAAGTGAGAAAGCAACAAGACTATCCATTACAGCTGCACCTTCTATTGCAGCAGAGGGTTCAAGGAGGGTTCAAGCAAGCGCACAACCAGTTACACTTCCATTCAAGCCACCAGGACTGAAATGGAATGGCCAACCATGTCTGACATCCTCCCAACTTCAAGCAGAAAGCAAACACATCATTAGAAGCACCAGGCACGGATCCAGTACGGATGGTGAAGAGGGAATGTGACTTGTGTATTTTGTCCCAACTTATGTAGTGTGTCATTGCCAACTTCTGTGTTTTGTCCTTTCCAACTTATCTATTTTGTCATTGCCAACTTATGTATTTTGTCCATGAAATTATCATTAATGTATCTTGTCAATTTGTTCTCTTATGTGACATTTTGGGATTATTATTAATCTACCTTGGCAACATTTGTGACCTCTTCTGTCCATGGGATTATCATTTTGCCAACATTTATGGCCTCCTGTCCAGCTAATATTATGTTGTTAATGAAGCAAACTTAATTAGCCAAATGCTAACACATTCAAAACTAATTACCCAAATGCTTCCACAGTCAATACAGGACAAACATAATATATTACAAACCAAACCCATGAAACAAATAACAAAGCCATGACCATCTTCAACTTCATCTTGGCCTTTCTAATTTCTATCTCATTCATCTCATGGCTACGTTTCAGCTTCCTCACTTCAGTACGTACCGTATCAAGCTCTTCAAAGAACCTCCGCATGTCGTTCCCCCTTTGAAGCATGTTATTTTCATCAAAAAGTCTGTCAATATCATCAAGGAGTTTGTTTATAACAGTGTTTGCTCTCTCGCCAAATTCACCATCATGCCAAGCAAAGTACCCACACCCACCATCCTGTTTATGTACACATACACTTTAGCCTTCAACAACTAATATACCCAAAATACTTGCCAAATTTCACCCATTACCTGAAAATAGTTGCGGCATCCATGATGTCCACCGTGGAGCTAACAATCAGTGATGACAATACCTCCGCTGACCTTCATAATCATCCTCATGACTGGGTCATCTCAGCAAAGATACACTCCTTCTGCATCTAGCCGTCGTCGAAGATGAACATGACGCCATCGACAACTTCCTCTCCTTTGGCAACAGTAGCTTCCTCTTTCTTCAAAGCGTGCACTGCACTGTTAGCCTCTTTCTTTCGATGAAGATGGAGATAGAGATTTATGGATGCTGCACTTTCTCTTCGGCTTTACCATCCCATCCACCACCAACCTTCATCCTTCGACATTAATGTTCCTTGCCTCTTAGCTTCGTCGGCTGCTCGCTGTCTCGCCCTGCTTGGTCACGTGCCACGCTGTATAGCCGACGTGGAAGGCGGTAAGATCCATTAGCATTGTCAAATATGCACCGTTTTAAAATATTATGTACATTTTTGCACCCTCGAACACTTTATGGTGCCAGTCGCTCCTTGGCCATATCTTCATTGCTAAAATTGCACCTTTGCCCTTTAAAGAATGGATGGAGATATGAATGATTTGCTCAAGTATAAGATTTGCAACATGCTGTTCTCCTCTAAGAAATGCATAATATATCTTTTGATTCATAGCATTAAGTTTCTAGGCCACTGAAAATAAATGAGGGGATAGTTGGGATTTGACTTCTTCCACACAAACTAGTGCATAAGTGAACCTAAAGAGTATACTTGTGCACAACATCCCCTGTTTCTTTGTTTGCCTTTGATTTTTTGCATAACGATAATACAATTTTTAGATCGAAAATACCTAAACATTAGATGACTCATTGTAAGTGAACTGACATTGATCTTGCACATTATCCTGAAATTTAAGCATTGTGAATGAGAGTTTCCCTTGAATTTGACCTTTTGAAAGCATCAATTTTCCCATTATGTAGCGCCTTGTCCCTTTTGAGACAAATGGCGTTGATGAGGATGATAATTCCTTTAACAAAGGAATTCTCTCCATACATCTGCAAAAAGGTATAATGTGCCTCTTAAAGCCAGAGGACTAGGAGGTGAATTACATTGGAAAGCCTCTACACCATATTGTCTTGGCATAAGGACAAGTTATAAACAAATGATTGAAAAATTCTCCACAATTCAAGTCAAAGAAACAATCTCTCGAAATATTAAAATGATGATGCCTTAATATGTGGCTAGCATAGCATTATTAAACAACTTCCACATGAAAAAAAATTACTTGAAAGGTAGAGAGAGGCCAGAAAAACTTCCGTAAAGGATAATTGATCGGATCATTGTTCTTAAAATTGGAATAGTGATTAGTGAGGGCCGGTCACATTTCTTTTTCAAAATATTTTTTATCCGTGTCTTTAACCTATATTTTATACACATCTATAACTAATAAACATTAGAAAATGACAAAAAAAAAAACAAATGTACAATAAATATAAACACGTGTGTGTGTTCTATGAAGTAATAAATTATAAATTATGACATAAGTGTATATTTAAACAGCTCCTATTCTGTGTTTCCAAGGGAACTCGAGAGTAATACTTCATTTGAAAGGAAAGCAAAATGGAGAATAAAAGAAAATGGGGGGCAAAAGATTAAGAAAAAAGAAAATTAGAGAGATAATGTTATCATTCCTCCGGCTTACCCATGTCTTCTTTTTTCTCAACTTTTTCTAGCATCCAAACATGAGGCACATTCCAACCAGTAAGCTCCAAAACAAATTTTCACTTTCTATTAAAAAAAGGAAGAGGAGTTTCACACAATTCCTTGTCCTCCCAAGACAAACCCCCCCCCCAAACAAAAAAAAAAGAGCCGGGAAAAAAAAAACAATTAAATACAAAGGATACATTACAATTAAGAGATCCCAGATAACAACAGACAACTCACTCCAACTCGAGTCAAAAGCCGAAAGACATGATCATGCATGTATGGGATACTTGATCACAAGGCCACACTAGAATGCGCTCCAACTCTCGGAACCTCTTCGTGGCATTTGACTTTCCGATGATGACCTAAATGGTCCAGAACTAAACGGACCTGAGTCATCAAAAGCTGGAAATCCATGACCCTGATCAAAATCCCTACTGCTGCGGACTGAATCAAATCGTACTAGTGTATCCCGCGAATGTAAAAAACCACTGCCATGTGTGCTGAAAGAATCAAATCCTGAGTTGTCAAAAGCATGCTCCGACCATTCTTTAGAGCTCAGTGGGGAGGAGGTGCCTGAACTATAGAGAGGCGTGCTTGGAACAGAATCATCAAATCTGAATCTACTGCTCTTCTCGTGGGGATCATCCGTCTGTGGTGAACCAGTTTTAATGAAGTTGAGGCCCAAATCCTCAGAATGGAAGAAGTTGTCTCTGCCTCTATCAAGATCAGTGTCCTATATGTATGTGCAAGAACGTGATCAATAGAATGCTAAAGTACCTAATGATCAAACACGTATAATACAATCAACTTGAATTGAAAATTTTTTGGAAACGAAGGACACTAAATGACGGTGAAGGTTCAGCAGAATGGATTTCACTTAAACACCACCACACCTAGAATATTGCGCTCTCATTTCGTCATTTCCTGTAATTTCAGCACCTGGCATCAAGCATGCCTAAGCGACAAAATTTGATTATTACATATTATCCACCACCACCCTGAAGCAGGAATCTTTTGCAAGCTCTAAATTCCTCATGCTTAAATCGCCGTAGTCATAACTAATGTTTAGACAAATCAACCAATCCAAGATTAATGCCGACCATTTGTTTAGGAAATTAACAATTAACAACTCCCAGTATCCCCTACTTACTGAGTCCATTATTTATACAAATAAATACGGTACTTTTCATTTGATTATTACAGAACCATGCACCCACTCCGCTGTCCAAAAAAGTACTCAACTTTTATACTTGTTTGAGTCAGCAGATACTCGCCACCCCACACACCAGAGTGCAAACTTGACATGGGACAAGCCAACACGCCCCATCAAGGTGTTATTCCGCTGGTCTCTCTAAGGGAACAAGGAAATATAGAAAACCAAAGCTACCATCGGACAAGACAGAAGAGTAAAGGAGAAAGCATTCCAGCATCATAAATGTTTTAAGTTCACAGGAAAGAGAAATTTCATAGGATAGGTGTAAGAGTTTTTCCTACCACCTTGCCAGTGCCACTAGGATTAAATCCCCAGACTGTGTCAATATCATCATTAGCGTCAAAGGCTCCCCAATTTTGTTCATCGAAAATTTTGTCACCAGAAAACACAGACTTGACATCACCATGATCGCTGCATAAGCAAAATAATATAAACAACTCTTCTGCAAGACCATAAGACCTTTATCATGTGAAAAAATGATAAGGAAACTTGTCAAAGTTGATAGATGAAATTCAGCTCCATTAAACATAAATATATCTGATTGGAGATTTTGTGAAGGACTAGGATTCAGTCATTACCCAAGAAAGAAGGAGCATGCCTCACAAAAACTTCAATATTAGACAAAGCAACTAACCAGTATGAAAAAAAAAGGAAAAAAACCTGCTGAATCAGTCCTAAAAAAATACCTATGGATTCCTTGTATGTTCTCTTGATCAAGGGATGATTTATGTTCGCCATTATTCTTTCCAACATTAAATTCATCACAGTCCCTTGTGGGGCTTACAATGGCACTCCTTGCAAATGGACTGTTCGGAGCACTTACAGCTGATTCATCTTCACCTTTATTAGAAGCAGATCCATTTTCAATGGCCTGATCTTCAGCAGTCTGAAGTTTATTTGACTTATCATCACTCTCAGGTGAAGCAGCAGATTTTTTATTGTCAACAACATCGGCTTTCCAGTTCACACCTGATACCATTTTTGGTTTAGGAGGTGCTAATATGTTTTCCATGCTGAGAGTGAGCTCTTCGACGAAAGTAAACCCTGATAGATGAAGGTAAAATAAACAATGAAGCTTGCACGGCTCTGTTGAACCTTTCTAAAATGTGGATCACAAATGCAGAGAAGAAAATGTTAATCAACCAATAGCATACAAGTTCCAAATTATATTTCAAATAGCATGTTCTCTTGAACCATCATCACAACCACACTGAGAACAAGATTTAATCTATCATTACCCCCTTGCACAATAGATCTAGCATCAACAGAAAGTACCAGCTCCTGTCTTAGCTTTGTCTTTAACAAAGACCCATCTTTTGAGGTTCTTGCGAATTTCAACAGCCAATTGGAAATCTTTCATGCGTTTATACATCCTCCTAGACTAGTCCAATAAGAGTCTCTTACTAACAAATTCCACATGTCTAATGAATTAACTAATAATGAACTAGTGAACTACATACAAAAATCGATGAATACATGAGAAAATGGGTTAAGGACATGACAGATGTCATGACCAAGTTAAGGTCCATGAGATTAATGTGATTAGATTATTGCAGATGGAGCCAAAAAACAGATAGGCTCTATTGCTCAAGATCTGGGAACATTAATTATAGAAGTTTAACCAAATCTTGAAAAATATTTCAGATCTGGAACTCATTATTACAGACAAATCAACCATGAATTCTAGGATATTTGCAATGGCTAATTTCCTATTTCTATCTCTCTCTCAGATTTTGTTATTTATTTCTTTTTCTTTTCTTCATAGCCATTAGTCCTTATTGTCAGCATTTATGTATCTTATTTTCCTTCAACAGCCAGGCCCGCATGTCTCTCATCCTTTAGCGCAGACAAGCTCCTTGCCATTGTTTCAGGCCAGTGATTCTTGCTCAGCCTTGTCTCCTCTTCCCTCTAATTTCATCTCAACTGGGTAGCCATCTGGGTTCTCTGTGTATTTACAATCACCCTCTAAATTATATTTCCAACAATTGAATTAACTGAACTTAGCGGTTTTCGCCTCATTCTCAATATGATTTTCAAGCCCCAAATGATCTGGACCCAAGAATGAACAACTACTTCAATCAAATTCCAAGAATTTAAACAAATGTCAGCAAGTATACAAGTTTTGTCCAAATGAAAATAGTAATTAATGCATCAAAAGATTAATTAGGATTATTTTGGTATACCTTCATCTTCAAGCTTATCCCAATTCTCATCCCAGTCAGCAGCTCCCTCTTGGATGCCAGGTTGCCAGCCTTCAAAGTTGAAGTAGGTTGAAGCCAACAAATGCAAGCAAAGGGAAGCCCATCAGAGTGAGATACAAGCAAAACAAGCAGTAGGGGAAACTTAAGAGCCATATCATCAAACTTCATTGGACAAGAATGAAGAGCTGTTTTATAGAATAATTTTTCTACGAGTTATCCAGAATGTGCATTGAGTGTGCGCATGCACAAGTTACAGAGGCAGCCCTAACAGAGGGGCATAAAAACAGCAATATATTGCAATTAGCAAAATCTAGTACCACAGGACATGCACTATAAATGACCAAAGTTTGAAAAGATTGGGAAATGCAAGTCCACACGGATCTTCTCAAAATGTACAAATTGAAAAGAATAAATATCCTAATGAAACCATCAATCTACCCGTTTTGAGCCCCCTGATTCAGCGAATTCAGGACTAGCTCATCAATCTTTCCTCAAGTCAAGAACACAAAAAGGAAATAACAATGACAAATAAATTAAACAGATATCATGATATGATAAAGTTGTATGCACGCAAGAGACTGGAAATGACAGAAGAATTTACAACAGCGTCTATAAATTTGAATATACCAAAAGGTAGCTCCACCAATGTTGTGGGCTTCCCATGTAACCCATATTTCTTGCACCGTTCATTTAAAGATTTCACTAGCTCATCAAGATCTGATTGGATACAATCAACATGAACCTGAAAGTTAAAAGGCAGCATAAGAAAAATCAGCCTTAAGATGTCAGCAAAGACCTAGTAAAATAAAATATTTCACATATACCTGAAGGTTACCATCAGTCCTGCCATCTTGTTCCAATTTGACAACTGATTGATACAATTCTAACTTTTTTCCCTGTGCATTATACTTGCAAAATTATTTTGCACTGACCAGGTGCGCTTGCCCACACACAGAAAAGGGGGGGGGGGAGTAACTCACTTGAAGAAAAATCCATAACTCATCAAACCTGTATGTCACGAAATGTGGCTTCTTCAGCAGTCAACTTAGATGCTATATCTCCAACTTGCTTATATTTGGTTTCATATTTCTTCGCAAGAACATCAACCTGATATTTATGTATTAAGCAAATGACAGGCATCAAAGGCTAAGAAGATCAAATCAGAACACATGCAAGTATCGAGAAAGATACCTCATGCTTATCAGAAGATATCCTTTCTACAGTCTCATTAAGGCGATTGTCACATCTGCTCTTGTACAGAACCTTTTACATAAAACAAAAAAGGCTTTGAACAGGTGTTATTAAATTTTCCGTACAACATAACAAGGAAAAATACAACTCTAATATTGCAAACTTTTCTCTATTATTATCGACAAAGGGGCTGCAAACTCAGTCCAAAGTAATTAGAGAAGCATCCAAAACCTAAAGATATGATTCACAAAATCCTCCTAAGAGAAAAGTAGGAATGAAAGGAGGAATTGTTAGCTGCCACAGCAGAATGGAGGCTGTCCCCACCCACCAAGGCAGAATTTCAAAAGTGGCCAGCAAGAAAGAATTGATGTGGACTTCAAATTAGTAAGGAAACTAAGGCAATGGGTAGTTCCTACAGAAATATAGGGATGAAAGATGTAGGGGAGATGACCTCCACAAACACAAGCATTGTAGCGCTTGGGAGGATTGACAAGTTTTTAGATGCATACAGTAGTTTTTACTTGTATAATTATTCTGGGCAAGCTTTAGGAGTACTTGTTTTTAGATGATTTAAGTTTTTACTTGCATACAGTAGTCTGTGAATTTAGGAGTCCTTCTTTTGTCAGAAAGGTTAAAAAGTGTGAAGAAAAAGAGGGAAGTCTGTGAATCTGGGAAAGTGTTCAAGAGATTCCAGGCATATTGACATAGAATTCTAATATTGCTGACTTTCTTTTGAAAGAGTAATTGCTCGTTCCATATTCCTATTTTTCCCATTCTGAGTTCCATCATTTTGTTCTCAGACCCTAAGATCCAGGGAACGCTAAACACAAGCATGAAGATGAGTGGATACATAAAAACGAATGGACAAAATCTTTAAGAACGAAATGGTTGTCACCAAGGATATTTACTAGATATAAGGCTTTAAACATGTTGACAAGAGAGATATATGAACAAACAAGGGGCAAGATGATCAAGCTGGATCACCAGAAGACTAGATGAAAATGGGGAAGAATCATGACCAGAAGGTCCATATAAACCCACATTAGAATCACATAATTCTGAAATGGGACTCGAGTCCCACACCATGCAATTGGGTCTTAATGCTTATGATTTTCAACTCTCTCTTGTGCCATCAAGAATGCTTCATGTCTGAAAGCAAGCATGAGTCAATTTGGAAGCCACTGCCATACTAAATGAGTTGTATTCTGCTAGTAATCCTTAAAAGATAGTGTTGACATTCAGTTATGATTTAGGTTTATTATTATTAAATGAGTGAATCCCGTGATTATTGGTCCTAATTCCCCTGTTTATTGTTTCCTGATTTCTCTCCCTCATTATCTTGTAATCATGGGGCTGATTCTAGGGGATTATCCTATAACCTAGAATTACCTCTATAAATAATACCCTACACTATGAATAATAGCTCCGTTTGGTAAAGCTGTTGCCACAACGAGTGCGCTTACCGAGACACTTTTCCTCTCACATAAACTACCTCGGAATCTGTGTCCGTTTTCCAACGGGCTATCCAAACGGAGACAAAATCATTTCATTCAAGCACCATCGGTTTCATTGTATCAGAGCAGAGAACCATGCGTCCTCTGTGGAACCAAAAGAAAACAAAGTAAGCTAGGTGAGAGAGAGACAGCGGTGTTGACGCCGAAGACGAGAGAAACAGAGTGAGAGAGAGAAGCAACAACACAACAATGATGATTTGCTTTGGGTTTGGGCTCAACGATGGAGGTCAAGGCAACGCCCTGTCATCGACTCGTGACATCACAGTGCCAACGTCGCAAGCTCACAATGCCACATCGTCTTCGTCGAGCTAGAATGATGGGTCTCACGCGACACCAACTGACACGAGTCCGTCGCCGATCACCATCCATCGCTTAAACGGACAAAATTACCTCCAGTGAGCTTCGGGTGTCCGTCTATTTGTGACTGGCAGAGGAAGTTTGGCTATCTAAATGGTGCCACGAGGAAGCCTGCAAAAGCCGACCCTAAATACAGTACCTGGGAGGCCGAAGATTCCATGGTGCAATTGTGGCTAGTGAATTCTATGACAACTGAGATCAGCGCGAGTTTCACCTTGTATAAATCTGCTCATGAGGTTTGGGAGGCTGCCCGTGACATGTTTGCCTCCCTCAAAAACAGAGCTGCAATCCTGGAGGTGGAAGCACGGCTGGATCAACTTAGGCAAAGTACTTTTACTGTCACTGAATACTGGACCAAACTGATTACTTTATGGCAGCAATTGGATGAGTATGAAGCACTGGAATGGAGCTACACTGTTGATGCTCGGCTGTACACTCAGATTAAGGAGGAAAAACGTATTTACAAATTCCTCCTTGGGTTGCAGCCATCCTATGATGACATAAGGGCACGCATAATGAGCCAAGATAAACTACCCAGTATAAAAAATCTAGATAGTGAGTCGAGTGCATTCGCTTCCAAAGGACAACACTTCAATGAGGGCAAAGGCAAGAAAAAATGGTGTGATCATTGCCAAAAACCTGGACACACTCAAGAGGTTTGCTGGAAATTACATGGCAAGCCTCAAAACCACAAAGGCAAATGGAAATCTGAGGCTAAAGCTCATGCAACAACATCAGAACCCAGAACGGAAGTTGAACGAAAACTGAACTAGGAGGAACTGGAATTTCTTAGGAAATTGTTGGCTAAGCATGATACTAAAAAAGAGTTGGTAGCTACAGGGAATGTCGTCTATACAGGTAATGCTGTTCTAGCCCTTAAATCTAATGCCGATCATGATCACATGTGGATTGTGGATTCAGGAGCTACAGACCATATGATTGGTAACATCAAACTTCTCCATAATATTAAACCATGTGACAAGTTCATGTTTATAAAGGTGGCTAATGGGAAGCATGTTAAAGTACAAGGGATAGGAGAAGTATGCTTATTTGGTAACACAATTTTTTCAAATGTACTCTTTGCACCAGAGTTACAATGCAATTTGATCTATGTTGGTCAAGCGGCTCGGTTAAGCCACTGTAATGTTAATTTTTCTACCTCACAATGCTTATTTCAGGACATAGAGTTGGGCAAGACAATTGGCGTGGCTAAGTTCTTAGAGGGGCTCTATTACGCAGACCATCAACCAAGTAGGCAGACAGCAGCATTTAATTCAAGTTCAGCAGCAGTTTCGCACCCTCAGTTCACAAATAAAGAAGCCTTACTATGGCACTATAGGTTAGGTCATCCAAGCTTCAAGTATTTGTCTAGATTATTCCCAAATTCAATGAATAAAATTACCTCTTTTTCCCCTTGCGAAATTTGTCAATTGTCGAAACATGTTAGAAGCAGCTATAAGCCTCACTCCCATGATTTTTCCTACCCATTCTCTCTTGTGCATAGTGATATATGGGGACCAGCTCGCATTCCCACTCTTTCACACTCTAGATGGTTTGTCACATTAATTGATGACCACACACGCTTTACCTGGGTTTACCTTATGAAAGATAAATCATATTTTAATGGAATCTTCCAAATATTCCACAAAATGGTTTAAACCCAATCCAATACACCTATCAAAGTACTTAGGAGTGATAATGGGAGAGAGTATATAAGTTCAAACCTCCAAAATTATTTCCACCATCATGGCATTATCCACCAAACCAGTTGTGTTAACACCTCCCAACAAAATGGGACAGCCAAGAAAAAGAACCATCATATCCTGGAAGTGACTCGAGCCATAATGCTCAGACATAATGTTCCAAATTCTTTTGGGGGGAAGCTATTCTTACTGCCATTCATCTTATTAACCGCTTACCCTCTGCTACACTCGATTTTAAAACTCCTCTCCAACTTCTTTCTCAGACCTATCCCCACTCCCATATCCTTACTCACATTCCAAAACGAGTATTTGGATGTGTGGCCTATGTCCACAATGATCATGGTGGGAAACTAGACCCTCGTGCTATTAAGTGCATCTTTCTTGGAGATCCATCCACTCAACATGGATACAAATGCTATTCACCCACCTTAAAATGGTTCTTTATCACTATCAATGTCACCTTTGATGAATCTCAACCTTATTATCCCAAACCACCCATTCAGGGGGAGAATGAAGGAGAATGGGAGCTTTGGACTACACCCCAACCAGATCAACCCACTACATATAATCCCATGATACCTCTCACTGATAACTCGGCATCCTAACCTACCTCACCAGAGTCACCCTTGTTGAATCTAGATAGCTTGGAGCCAAGGCCTAATAATACTGAAGTCATGACTGAGGACGACGGGGAACGTGAAAGTGAAGAGGACACCATCATTGAACCTGCCGGAGACGAACCTGAAGATGTTTAGAGCAATGAAGAGCCCTCTAGAATTGAATCACTCCATGACTCTATCTCAGCTCCAGGAACTGATGAACTTGGCTGGCCCATTGCCTTGAGGAAGGGGCTAAGGTCATATACTCAATACCCAATTAGCAAGTTTGTTTCCTACGATAGGTTGTCATCTGCTATGCGGAGCTTTGTCACACACTTGGCAGATGAACAGTTACCTAACAGCTTCATAGATGCCATCAAGGATCCAAACTGGAAAGGTGCTATTGAAGAAGAATTGAAGGCCCTTAACAAAAACCAGAAGTGGAAAATTACCAACCTACCAACTGGTAAGAAAACTGTAGGGTGTAAATGGGTATCTACCAAGAAATACAACCCCGATGGCACGATCAACAAATACAAGGCAAGATTGGTGGCTAAGGGATACTCTCAGACATATGGGATTGACTACCAGGAAACCTTTGCTCCAGTGGCTAAACTGAATACAATCCGTATACTCTTGTCTCTAGCAGCCAACCTGGATTAGCCCCTACATCAGCTAGATGTGAAGAATGCATTCCTTAATGGATATCTTGAAGAGGAGGTGTATATGGATGTTCCACAGGGACTAGCCGAGCATAACACCCCTGGAATTGCATGCAGACTCTACAAATCATTATACGGCCTAAAGCAATCTCCAAGAGCATGGTTTGAGAGGTTTACTAAATTTGTGATGAAAGTGGGATTCCTCCAAAGCCAGGCAGATCACACGCTTTTTGTGAAACGCTCCAGAGGCAAGGTTGCTGTACTCATTGTCTATGTTGATGATATAATCTTGACAGGGGATGACACGGATGAAATAGCAGGACTAAATGAGTCTCTAGAAAAGGAGTTTGAGGTAAAAGACCTAGGGGGTCTCAGATACTTCCTAGGAATGGAGATGGCACGATCACGGATGGTATCATAGTCTCATAGAGGAAATATACACTGGACCTATTACAAGAGACATGAATGCTAGGAGCCAGGCCAGCAGACACACCTATGGAATCAAGGGTCAAATTAGACACCAAAGGAGAAGAGAAGGAAGAGACAACACAAACAACGGGGCAAAAGAAACCAGTACCAGTAGATGCCGAGAGGTACAAGAAACTAGTGGGAAAGCTACTATATTTGTCACACACACGCCCAGACATAAGCTTTGTTGTGGGTATGGTAAGTCAATTCACTAACGAACCCATGGAAGAACATATGAATGCTGTCTACAGAATACTATAGTATCTCAAGATGACACCAGGCCGAGGATTATATTTCGCCAAAGGGACATCCCGGTAAATAGTAGTGTATATAGATGCAGATCATGCAGGGTTCCTACCAGACAGAAGGTCAACCTCAGGGTATTGTACCTCGGTATGGGGAAACGTTGTAACATGGAGAAGCAAGAAACAATCTGTAGTGTCAAGAAGTAGTGCAGAAGCTGAATTACGGGCAATAGCTCAGGGTATGTGAAGGAATGTGGATGATTAGGGTACTAAAAGAATTAGGATATGTACCAAGAACCCCAATCAGACTAAGGAGTGACAACAAGTCCGCCATTGCCATGATCAGAAATCCTATTCACCATGAGAGGACTAAACACATTGATGTAGACAAGCACTTCATCAAGGAGAAGGAGGATGAAGGGATTATTGAGATAACACGTGTCATCCAAGCAACAAGTAGGCGATCTCTTCACCAAGGCTCTAGCAAGACCCCAGTTTGAGGAACTAAGAGGCAGGCTGGAAATGAAAGACATCTATTCGTCAGCTTGAGGGGGAGTGTTGACATTCAGTTATGATTTAGGTTTATTATTATTAAATGAGTGAATCCCGTGATTATTGGTCCTAATTCCCCTGTTTATTGTTTCCTGATTTCTCTCCCTCATTATTTTGTAATCATGGGGCTGATTCTAGGGGATTATCCTATAACCTAGAATTAACTCTATAAATAATACCCTTCACTGAATAATATCATTCCATTCAAGCACTATTGGTTTCAGATAGCTTCAATATGTGCTGCCATAGAGACAATCTCATTGATCACGAGAATAAGCATCAATTAGTTTCTTGACCTTCAGAAGGAAGCAAAAGATACTCAACCCGTCTTTCTTCAAGTTCTTGATCGAATTTCTCAGCTGTTTAGCTTTCACACAAGTCTATAACACAAAAAAGGCTTCAAGATTAGCCCAGAATTGGTTCATATGTTCATATCCCATCATTCTTGCTTGAATGCCTTTTAGTCATTGGTGTAAGAAGACATGGAGCAACCATCTGGTCCTACAACTCCTAGTTGAGAAATTCCTCAGAAATTTCCAACGAGTTAATCTTCCTCAGAAGCAAACCTCTGTGGCAAAGCACGTTAGCCCATAATGTATGTTTGCCCACAAACAATAGCCAAAGCTTGTAGCTACCAAATCAAGTAATTCCCTTCCTTGAGTTTGATGGACACAAGTTTGAGAACCCTCGAGACAAGATTTGCACAACATTTGTTTCACACCATGAAAAAATTCAAAGCAAGAGATAATTTCCATCCAACTAAGGGCTTGTTTGGAAACTCTTTTCAGAATAGCTTTTACAAATTCCGAGGCAAAACCTAGGTTTTGAAAAGTGATTTATGTTTGGAAAGTTATTAGCTTTTACGGATTCCGAGGCAAAAAAGTGGATAGGAAAGAGGAAAGAGAAAGAATGAAAAGTAGAAAAGGGGAAAGAGAAGAAAGAAAAAGTAGGAAAGAGAAAAAAGGAAAAAAGTAGGAAAGATGAAAGAAGAAAAAGTAGTAAAGAGAAAACCTAGGCTTCAAAACCTAGGTTTCAAACTGAGGTTTTGTAACCAAAATAG
>JANTPZ010115034.1:0-42653 GCA_025593235.1 Vachellia pachyceras
GAACATATTTTGGGAAGAACTTCTTCCAAATAGTACACGCAAGTCAAGATAAAATCATCTTGAAATCCTTAAAAATATCTCAAAATCCGTAAATTCTTTTTTGATTCCGTAAATTCTTCTCAGAATCCGTAAACTCATTTCTTCCAACGGATTCTCAAACACATCCGAATTCATTATAGGGGATGATCTTTCGAAACAAAAAAAAGAAAAGAAAAGGGGGAATACAGATTCACAGGTATAGCCTTGAAAGGGAATAATGTTGATTTTAGGTGGCGTACGTAGGCGTAATTGAGAATTGAATCCCAATTGCCGAGTTTTCTTCTGAAAGTCAGATAAATGTCATTTTCATCTTACATATATCTTGAAGCAGAAT
Source organism: Vachellia pachyceras (assembly GCA_025593235.1). Lineage (NCBI taxonomy): Eukaryota > Viridiplantae > Streptophyta > Magnoliopsida > Fabales > Fabaceae > Vachellia > Vachellia pachyceras. The sequence goes on from JANTPZ010115034.1 coordinate 374, forward strand.
CAAATAACATGCGTGCTTGTTTATGATGGGTCTGTTTGAGAACATGATAGAGAAGTATTTTTATGCAAGTCAGGGTAAATATGTGGAGGAGATTATCTCGTTTTACGGAAAAACACTGTTGAACATACTTCTTGAGAGTAAATAAGCTTTTCCAAATAAGTATAATAACTATATATGTATATATGGATGAGTTTGTTTCAGTCATATATACAAAAATAATAAAAAAAATTAATCCTCCTAAGTTATTCTTAAATGCATGAACTAATGGATGAGTTTGTTTTAGTCATGAATACAAGAAGCTCAGACTATTTTGTTTTATAAATTTATAATTTATTCTTTAAGTCATCCAAAATAACTTCTTTATGGTTTAAATTTTTAACACAAATGATGAAATAGTATTTTAGAAAATCAACGTGTGCCTGCCTCTTATAAATAAGTAATTTAATTATTTTTTTATTTTTTAAATAAAGTTGTTATCTAATTTATATTTACGATTAAATTAGAGTTTATAATTTTTTATTAAAAGAAAGTGTATGTTATTCTTAGAATTCAACGTATGATCGTCATTGCTTTGTTTGTCAACCCATACCTAAACCAACCAACCTATTAGCTTTTAGGTCAGCATACTATTTTAATTCATTTCAAATAAAAAATAATTTTATCTTACATCATTAAATTTTACCTTAAATTATTTATATTTTAGACCATCTTTCAGACACATCAACAATTATAGATTAATCCGAATTGTTAATTGCAGACACCTCAAGAGTGAAATAGTCAACCACGAGATTCGATGTTTTTCGATACTCAAGTGACAATTGAATTGATCACCTTAGGCTTTGTATCCAACTTGATGGCCCGATAGGTTTAATAAGGCTACATCCCTTATTAATTTATATAAATGAAATAAATGATTTAATCTATATTATTTGGATAATATAGATATTGAATATATATTACTTGATTTAATTAGTTTGAATTCAAATATGTTTATAGATTAGATTAATCCATATGATAAAGATTTAAATACATTTAAATTTAAATTATATATATAATTTCATTAACTATAAATCAAATAATGGATAATAAAAACTCGATGAACAAGGTGATATTAATATAATTGCTGCACTTAATTAGTGCAGGACTTGTTGCATTGATTTGTTATTGTTAGAATGGTCAGACTTCGGAGAGAAAAAAAACGTAATTGTAGTAATTAATTGATTAATAACTAAAGACCTTACAATAACCAATCCATTGCTCTGGATCATCTAGAATTTTTGTTTTGTTAAACCATCTGATATCTAAGTCGAAAACTCAGACTAATCTAAATTTGAGTCGGGTGAGTCCCTTGAGGGAGGCAAAGCTCTCCCATCGAGTATTTTAATCGCAGCTGCATTCTCAGGATTCGAACCCTGAAGATATGGTTAAACTAGTCTAATATCCTTACCTTATCTAGATTTTAAGAACGAGTCAATGGAACTAAGCATTGTATTAGTTAAGTATCCACTTATCTTTGATTTGGTTCATAACCACGTGGACACAACTATTTTTTTTAATTGTATAGAGTTTATCTTTCGTGTACTTTTGATTTAGAAAATAAATTTTATAGCGGTGGTTTTTTTTTAAATAAACTTTCCTATTAATATTGCATAAAATTTTTTGTTGATTCATTCAAAACCAAATAAAAAAAACTTGGCGGCTCTACCTAATAATAAATCATAAAATCACCAAGAAACAGATAAATCTGGAAGATTTGTAAGAACAGTATGAATAGTGGAGATCGCCAATTGGAAGCATATAAATTACTTTAGGATATATCCAGTTTTTCCTTAAAAATTGAATACTCAAATCAACAAGGAAGGTTTTACAGGGTTTAACGATAAAAAGCTACATAATTGAATGGTTTACCATAGATTTTAAAATATTAAATCAATTAATTTGGGGGAGATATCAAAATCCCACATTTATGACATAATGTCACATCCGATCCTTAATATAAGATTAAGTTGACTTTTTTTAGAGATTAAGGAAGTTAATTAAGTTATGTATTTATCATTTTCTTTAAAATTAATTTTCCTTACTTATAAACTGATATATAATCTACCAATATATATTTTAAAATATATGTTATAAATTTATAATTAGGTTATTTATTTAACCTTTTTTAATATTCCAGAATAAATCAATTTCTTACGTTAATGACCGGTTATTACATTCAGGACTCCAGCGGTATGCTCTACTGAGAATTATATTATCTAACGACATAAAATCTTTTTTTGTAAATCTCAAATAATGTATTAATGTACCTGCTATTCTAATTTTTTTTTTCAAAAAAAAAACAGCTTGTTTTAAACTTATCTGTGGACTGGTGGATCATTATTGGATTTTTTTTAATTTTTTATTAATAAAGTGTCTTTATTTTATTTTAAAATAATTTTATACTTAGTTTAATAATTTAACTTTGCCATGAAAATAACAGGATGAGCATGACAAAATAAAAAATGTTATTTTCAATTGCTTGGACAAATGAAACACCGTGCACAGAATGCGTCCAATTTTATGAATAATTAAAGGACGCAATCACGCATATACAGATAGCGTTGGGTGGGAAAAGCAAAGCGCTTGATTGCGAATTCTTTTGACTAATCACTTTCCTTTTTCTGACCCTGTCTTGAACTTCGCTATTTTCAGCTCCCAATTTCAAACTTAGCTTCTGAATTTGATCAGATTTTGCCTCAGCATACATACTCACCGATCGAAGTTTATCCTCTTTGTTCAGCTTCACCGAGTTCATTGTCCATGGCGGCAGAGCCACCTCCTCCGTCGGAGATCCACCTGAGCATTAATTCTCGCAAGAACACCAATGTGATACACCCAGTGGAGGCGGGCGCGGCTCTGCCCTATTCAACTAGTAGAACGCCGGTAGAATACACCGAAGTAAAGCATGTGAAGAGATGGCTTCCCTGGCTAATGCCTTCTATTGTTATTGCCAACATCATTGTGTTCGTAATTACCATGTACGTCAACAATTGCCCCAAAAATTCTGTCTCTTGCATTGCCCGCTTCCTTGGTCGTTTCTCCTTTCAGCCGTTCAAGGAGAACCCTCTTCTCGGGCCTTCTTCATTAACGTGAGTTATCCTTGTTCCTCTAAGTCATTAAGCTGTTGCTCTTATAATTGATAATTTTCATATGTGGGACTGAATTTTAAGATCTGTTGCGAGTTTTTTCTTTTTGTTTTGTTTTACAATGAAATCCATGGCTGTAACTGCAATTGAAGAGGTGTTATCTTTGTGTTGTTCAGGCTACAGAAGATGGGAGCTCTTGATGTAGCTAGAGTGGTTCACAGACACCAGGGCTGGCGCCTTATCACTTGCATGTGGTTACATGGTGGCCTCTTCCATATATTGGCAAATATGTTGGGTATTCTGATCATTGGGATCCGGCTTGAGCAAGAATTTGGTTTCTGTATGTATTTTGCATCTCAAATTAACAGTTTCGATTTTCTCCTTGTGCCTTGCAATTGTTTAAGTTGTGTTTTTTTAAGAGTTAAGACTGCGAGGTTAATTTCCTTCTCCTAATGGATAGTTGGCGAAACGAAATAAAAAGGACGAGCCTTCTTTTCGTTGAACAAAATCTTCCTTTGGATCCATGAATATCATCCTCATAAATTCTTTCCTGAATCCAAAGTAGTTCTGTGCCTGATCAGTTATCATAAAAGTAATGTACAAATTGCTTGTTTACTATTTGATTACATGCTTACTGTTATCTACTTCTCAAATTTGAAATAAACAATAACGTAATGATGATTTACAAGTTATAATGCAACGGTTAAACCACAGACCTGTATGCTTGAATGGTGCTATGGTTTGCGCTGTATGTAATTCGATAACTATATCAAAATGATACAACTAAAGATGCTTCAATTGAGTTTCTCAACCTTATGCTTGAATGGTGCTATGTTTGTGCTGCTTATAATTTGATAACTTTATATCAAAATGATACTAAAGATACTTCATTTGGAGTTTCTCTTGTAGAAGAGATGGCTTTCTGTATTTATGTTATTATTTGCATTATTTAGGGTAACTACAATCCTGTTTCTCATATCGTTGTATTACAGTGCGTATTGGATTGCTATTTGTTGTTTCTGGATTTGGGGGAAGTTTGCTTTCTGCTCTATTCATTCAGTCAAACATATCTGTTGGTGCCTCTGGGGCTCTTTTTGGATTGCTGGGAGCCATGCTTTCTGAACTCATTACTAATTGGTCTATGTATGATAACAAGGTGATCATAAAATTTCTCCCATTTGAAGTCTGATTTCCTGAAAAAGAAAGTTTCTGCGCTTATATCCAACTTGTTATATTTATGATTTTCTGTTATTTGCAGTTCGCAGCACTCTTCACTCTTGTGATCATCGTTGCAGTCAATCTAGCTGTAGGGATCCTCCCACATGTGGATAATTTTGCTCATATTGGAGGATTTATTACAGGATTTCTTCTTGGATTTGTGCTTCTGATCCGTCCTCAGCTGGGCTGGGTTAACAGAAGATATGCTTCCTCAGATTACTCTTCTGCCCCAGTTAGATCTAAGTTCAAAAAATATCAGTGCATCTTATGGGTTTTCTCTCTGATCGTTGTTATTGCTGGGTAAGTCTCTGAAGTGTTTCTCTTTCTAAGATCATATTGCACAAGCCTATATATAAAAGAAGATACTTCTCGAGGCTTAACCCTATTAACATATAGCTTGAGACCTGTGTTTCATTTTGGTGGTCGAGGTGGACTAGACCTATGCACAACAGATGTATATAGCATAAGAAGCTTAGTTATTTGCTCGATGTTATAACATAATGTAGAATGAAATACATGTGCTCTGTTTCAGAGATTGAACTAATATTATGTTGTCAATTTGACAGAATTACTGTTGGCCTTATTGCACTTCTCCGTGGTGTTGATGCCAATGATCATTGTTCTTGGTGCCATTATCTATCTTGTGTCCCAACTTCAAGATGGAGCTGCAATACTGAACCTGCATCTTGTCTTGTGAGTATTACTATAACACTTTACCTGAAGCACTCTCAGCTGAAAAACTTTACCAGGTCATAATATTTGAAAACAAGAAATTTCACTCTGATTTAAGCATATGTGATACATCTTTGAACGACTTTCTTCACATGTCGAAGACTCAATGCTGTATATAAAGTCTGGATAAAATAATATGAAAAGATAGCATTAAAGAGGTAATAATAATAAGGCCTATCCTACTAAGTGGGATTGGATACATGAATAAGATATTGCTATTGTGTTCTGCTTCTATCAACAACCAATTTTTTAATGATACTTCATTGGATTCTATATATAAGAGCTAGATGATTTATTTTCGTCATCAATATAAGACTTTAGTCTACTTTGTTTTCCAAATTTTCAAAGTATTCCTATCAATTGTACATATTAAGGGAATTTCCATTGAGTAGTTCTAATACACAAAATTAAAAAGGGCATTTTTGATAAATTAACACATTTGTTATAAATAACGAACTTAACTGTCTTCCTTAATATCTACAAATTAATTATCTGGCTCTTATATTAATGTTCAAAAGTAGTAAGTAGCATGCATATCAAAAATATAATTATTGATAGTTGAACACCTCAAAAATCAAAATTTTTTGACTCGAAGTTTAATGTGGTTATTGATCTATTCCACTGTGCATGCATGAATTAAGGCTTGTTTGTTGGAATGCTTAAATTGCAGACAACCCAACTTGGCAGTCAGCTGAACGTAACTTGCTCAAACAGTGGGAAATTCAATACATATTTGATTCAAGATCCAACCGATTCACAGATCCAGCAGCTGTGCACTCAGCTTTGTACTTGAGTTTTTGATAGGGAAGGGAGATGATCTGTATTAGGGGTTGCCATGAGTTGTTTATTCATTCGTCCATATATATAGTTCTAATTGTTTGAGGCTCTCATGAAACACTACTCTATATATAGTTGGTGGCCCTTTGCCTTGGGGCATACATACATTTCAGAGCCTCGAGTAAGTTAAATAGATTGGTTTTGTGCCATTTAATATATATAGATTGGTTTTGTGCCATTTAAATATATATATATATATATATATGATGCTTGCGAAAAAATTATACGTCTCCAGCTCATTTATATCATGAGGGCATCTCCAGCTCATACGTTACTATGGCAGTTAGAGCAGTTAATAGCAGCTCTATTTTTCTCTCTTCATCCCCTCCTCTCTCGGCGTTCCGAAGATGCTGCTGCCTCTGCCATTTCAGGACCTTGCAGGTTCATTGCTACCGCGAATTGAGTTCCCGGCGTTCACCTCTGTTCCATTTTCAATCTCAGTCCTTAAGCTATGGTGGTGTTCGAAGCTGTACCTTCCAAAGTCTTGTCGAGAGCGTCATGGATGAGCTTAAAATCATGCGCAAAAGCAGGAAGAGAGCTTCCTCCGCTTCCGTGTACATAAACGCATTTCTTTTTATTTCTCCGTTTCATACTGTACCATTGAGATTCTGAGTATATTTACTAGATGTTTGGTCTCTTAACTTGAAAATTGCGTGCATGAAGCATTATAGATATGATTTCAAAGTCGTGTTTTGGAACAAATAGAACTCAGATATACGATTGAGTGGTATTGTATAAACATCCTCTCGGTTACATGTACTTAATTTTGGGCCGGTGCTTCAAAGATGGTCATTTATATTTTCAGAAATTTCAACAAAAGGTCCTGTAGAAAACTTATAATCAGACTTTATCTGTTGACTATCATTCAAGTGTTAAAATTCAGTGGATTGTACATGCTTAAGCAGGTTATTAACGTTTTTATCTTCAGAAACATATTGATGCATCTTAATCAAGATTTGTCATATTGGTAAATTTGTGATATTGTTAAGGATACAACCACCTGAGTTTTTCTGTTTGAAAATTTAAAAGAAAAATTCCCTTTTCATAATGCTTAACATGAATCAATTTCTGAAAATTTCTTTCAAAATTATTTTCAGAACTAACAAAGCTTGTTTTCCGGAGTAAGGAAATGTTCTCTTCTATTTTCTTTGCCATTCATTTCAGAGGAAATATTGTTATTCAGAACAATTTCCTCTCAGAGATTTCTATCAATTAAAAATTGATTTTTTACAACTTTTAAGTTCCATGTGGACTAAGAGTCTTAACGGTTTTCTATAATAGCATTTGAAATGACTTTTTGAAAGGGAGGCTTAAGTAATGTAAAAACCTGATTTTATCGGATTCCTTGGTCTGCCATCATTTCAAACATTATCTTAATTTTGTATCTTGACCTTACAGCATGGCATTGGCATTGATGGGTGAAGAAATTCTTGAAGATAGGTTTGTGAACCGTTTTTTGCAAAAGGGGTTGCTTTTGGAATTCAAGAGGTATTCTGATAAAATATTGCTAGCAGTTGCTCAGAGGCCTGATGGCAAGAAGAACTGGATGGTTTCTGATCAGGTTCAAGTAGAAACAACATAATGCGTCATGCTGTATAGGTTAAGCAAGCATTATCAGGTTTTTATATTGTCTAACTGTTCCCTTGTTTTTTTTGGGCTGTAGAATGGCGCCACCTCTTCAATTAAACCACAACAAGTGACATATATTGTCCCTGGTATCAGTAACTTTGAGCAATCAGATATTGCAGATTTTTTCCAGAAAGCTAAGGACAATTTGGTGGGTGTCACATTACTATGGTAGATGATACATCATTTTTCTAACTGTTTGCTTCAGTTGATAAGCAGAATCTTGTTGATGTAATGCAGGATCCGTCACTACTGGAATTTGCTTGGATTGAGCTTCTGGAAAAGAATAAGTCAGTGACAGCAGAAGAATTGGCTGAGGTAGAAATGATTTCTCAAAAGGATGTCAAAGTGTGCACGATAGATTCTCACTAAATTATATGTTTGTTCTGCAGATGATTTTCGGCAACGCTGAGCCTCTTGAGAGCTATTCTGCTCATATGTTGCTTTCAAAAGATGAAGTATACTTCACCGTGCAGGAGATCAAAGGCTCTTGTACCATTTACAGGCCCCGACCTACTGAGCAGGTAGATATATTACTTCCAGGTTCTGATTAGTTTTATAGAGCAAAAGGGTTATTCATTTTGTAAACTCCACCAAAATGTTACATTATTTTGGGAATTGTTTACCTATCAATTTCGATAAACTAGGACTATGGATCAATGAATTTCTATAATATTTAGGACTTTTAACCCTTTGGTCGCTTTATTAATTAGCAGTAAAGTTCATCACAAGGAGTAAAATACTACTGATGCAGCATCAAAAATCGCACAAATTTCCCAAACCTTGTTTTTGATTAATCTTGCATTAGAAATATGCTCTAGGAGATGCAGCCAGAGTTACTTGCTGAAGCAAATTATCTTCTTTCTCTGTGCTTTGTCCGACCATCACTTTAAGTGCAGATTATGAAACTGAAAATCCATGAAATGCTCTCGATTTTATTACAGTGTGTATATACTATCTCTACTAGCTTAATAAGAACATCTACATGGAAAAATAATTGTTTATTGTTTCTTTTTTCCTTTGTTTAATTGTGAAAAGGAAGGTTGAGGAGCTTTTGCGGTGGAAGATTGCGAGGGAAGCAGCTGAGAAAGAACTAAAGGATTTTGTTGAATTGCTATACTCAGCAAAATCAATGCCATTGCATAATAAACCTCCCAAAGATTCATGGATGGGTGAGGAGAAAATCTGGAGTCGAATAGAGTCATTAGAAGCATGTGCTATTGATGCATGGAAAAATGATGAACAAAGAAAAACAGCTGAAATGGTACTCCAATTCAGACCACCTTATCTGTTTACATTTGACATTATACTTTATTCTTCTTTTCAAGTGAAAAGCCAATCATGGTGCATTCAGCCGACTTCAATTAGGGATGATAGTAGATAATCTTAAATTTGCATGTCTTTACTGTTAATTTTATTGCTACATGTACTGATTGTTCTATTTTTGTAATGCTCCTCTGCTAGCAGATTCTTAAGGAAATGGGTTTGACAGAAACAGCATCTTCAGCTGTAAATCTCTTGATAGACATTGGATATTTTCCTGTACATGTCAATCATTATTTGTTGAAGCTAGGAATTCCGACCAATCACTCAGAAGAAATCATATCAGTTGCTGAAGGTCTTCTAGCAGACTCATCTGATGTAGATGAGGTAAGTCTCATTTACCTAATAATCTTTATGATATGTGTAACGTTGAATTCCCAGCACAGTATATTCCCTAGTTTTAAGATCAGAGTAGGTACCATATAACCAAGTTTCACTTATTGAGGTGTATCGTAGTCCAATAGGAGTGAGTTTTAATAATAATATCTATTCAAGATGTATTGATTATATTCCCCCTTCCCGATCCATAAATCCCTTGTATCTTGAAGCAGAAAGTTGATGCAAATAAATCAATCTTTAATGAATCAGAGTTAATTAACCTTTGAGTTGTGGTTAGAGTAGATAGTCAAATGAGAATGGTGGGGTAACCTGACTCTAAACAATAGACTTTACAGCTTTGACGGTCATGTTTTTAATTATGGCTGATGGTTTCTTGTTCATTTGGTTGTCTCTACTTGGTCATATCTTACGATTCTGTTCTAATCGGATGCATTTGATGTCGTTGGCTTCAGATTAACAGGAAAGATTTTACCCATTTGAAGGTTTATGCCATTGATGTTGATGAAGCTGATGAGGTAAAGATCTTTTAGTTTTGTGTGGCATTGAGATATACATAACCTATATCCTATAATTTTATTAACTAACAATCTTATTTAGCTTGATGATGCTTTGAGTGCAACAAGGTTGCAAGATGGTCGCCTTAAAGTATGGGTACATGTTGCCGACCCAACTAGATATGTTTGACCTGGAAGTATTTTGGACAGGTATATGGTTGAGATTCAAGTAGATATTTCATTGAAGCTAGGGTGCCAACTTTATTCTCTCATGTACTTGATGGCATGTAGGGAAGCTATGAGAAGAGGGACTTCTGTTTTCTTGCCAACTGCCACATATCCTATGTTTCCAGATGAACTTGCCATGGGTGGTATGAGTTTGAGACAAGGAGACAATTGTAATGCTATCACGGTATCCATTGTGCTACATAATGATGGCAGGTAAATTTTAAGGTTTGGGATGCATCTTGTGCAGATTCACCTGATAACATACCCATAGAACATGGCATTCGCAATCAAGGAAACCCATGTGCAAGAAACTATTTATTTGAAGGACTGGGGTTGATGAGATGTCTTCATGTTATAAATCTGAAAAAGTGGTCATGTATTTTAATTTTTCATTAAGTGTGAAGTTCATGGTTTATTTCTGGTCATGTTCTGGACCTGCAGATAACATGGTAGCTCGTTCATATGCAACAAGCATGTTTTACTAGGTTTTGTTCCCATTCCCACCCCACAGCCTGCTTGGGTGGTTTCCATTTTTGAATTTGCTTAGGAATAGGAAAGCTCTGCTTTCTCTCTTCTTTTCCTTTTTCCATAGGAGGATTCCTTCTCCTTCGTTCATTGTTCTTTCCTCCGAAAGGATTTTTTTAATCATGAGATATATACACATATTAGAGAGAGAAGATATTTGGAGAATGATTAGGTAATGAAATCTTATGTGGATGTAACAGTATTGCAGAATGTTCAGTGGATAACTCAGTCATTAAGCCAACATACATGCTGACGTATGAAAGTGCATCTGAGCTACTTCATATGAACCTTGAGGAGGAGGTTGAACTCAGAATTTTGTCTGAGGCCGCCAATCTTCATTTAAATTGGCCACGCCACCAGGTTGGTTCAGTTTGCAAAGTTGTGTTTCAAAGCATTTTTTTTATTTTTGTGTTTTTGGCATTAATCTAAAATCATTATATCTTTAGCCAATGATTTCAGTTGCATTTCGCTAATGCTGCTGGTAAAAGAAGCTGTTTCTTTGCTCATTACCTGTGATACAGTTTGGAATCTTGTTGAAATTGGAAGTGTTTTAGAAGTTAGTTGTCTGATGATCAGGCAGAAGGGATAATTTATGAAAGAAAATATTCCCGTCATTCTGTTCCAATCTATTTAGCATCTATACCAATATTCACTATTCATGCCTTTTTATACAAAATTACTTATGAAGGATCAGTACCTATTAATTAATTTAGTGATACTATTACATTTTTTTAATGAACTTTGGTTCATCCCATGAATCAATAGATTTATTATTATCTGATTAGCAAAACAATAGGGAATTTACTAGATGATTTGTTATCTATTTATAGTTTGTTTAGCTTAGTCAATACTTTGTCTTAGTAATGGTAACATCAAACATGATTTCGTTTGTCAATCCAGCAAGACAGGGGTCAATCTTCTTGTGTCAACATCTATTTCATTGGTCAAAGTTATTAGGGGTTTCCTCTGATATGTTAACTTTTCCTTTCTCTCCCTGTACTCAGGGTGCAGTTGAGACAGCAACACTAGAAACTCGCATTAAAGTGCCTAATCCAGAGGATCCTGAACCATCAATAAATCTTTATGTTGAAAGCCAAGCTGACCCTGCAATGCGATTGGTCTCTGAGATGATGATACTCTGGGGTGAAGCCATCGCTACAATTGGATCCCAGAATGGAATCCCTTTACCCTACAGGGGACAGCCCCAGTCAGACATAAACATGTCTGAATTTGCAAACCTTCCAGAAGGACCTGTTAGGAGCTTTTCCTTGGTCAGAGTAATGCGTGCTGCTGAAATTGATTTCAGGAAGCCAACACGCCATGGGGTTTTGGGACTTCCTGGTTATGTTCAGTTTACATCTCCCATACGTAGATATCTGGATCTTCTTGCACATTATCAGGCAAGTTCCTTTCAATCATACTGGGTGTAATCACATTTCAAATTTTAATGGCACTAGATGCCTGTGAGAAGATTTTTTCATACGCCACATTGTATGTTTTTATGTAGTGATGCACACAGGTTAGGTGGGGTGAATGGCGGGCTCAATTTTTTACCTGACCTATCTTATAGTTCTTTTATCTGGCACTGCTTGATCCCCCCCCCCCCAAAAAAAAAGAAAAACAGAGAGAGAGAAGGGGGGGGGGAGAAACAAGAAAACGTGAAACCCCAAAAGTGATATCTTTGCTACCACTTGACTGCTTTAGGCATTTGATCTCTGGTTTTAGTATGATTTAGCAAAATATATGTAGTGATATGAAAACAACTAGGTCCAGAGAATGTGACATAAAGAAACGCAAGTGTAGAAGGTGAAACTCTGTTAAAGTCTGGTGGTCTGTCAGGGCAATATTGGAATATTTTAGAGTAACTTTTCATAATCTAGACAACGGAAAACTTACTTGTTTTCTCCCAAAAAAAAAAGAGGCAGGCATTTTATATAGCAATTTTGGGGCTTGTTTGGAAGTTAGTTCGAAACCTAGGTTTCACAGATTTCGAGGTAAAATCTAGGTTTTGAAAAGTGATTTATGTTTGGGAAGTTATAACTTTTACGGATTCCGAGGTAAAAAAAGTGGGTAGGAAAGAGGAAAGTAAGAAAGAGAAAGAAAGAAAAAGTAGGAAAGAGAAAAGAGAAAAAAGTATGAAAGAGAAAACCTAGGTTTTGAAACCTAGGTTTTGCAATATGGGCTGCCAAACAAGTTTAGCTAAGTTCTTTTTCAACGAGTTTTTATAATTTGTAAAATGTGTGCCGAATTCATTGGTCAATTAAAAAATGACCCTTAGAAGAATAGTGTTAAATTTCATATAAATTCCAATAAAATTGCATATTCCCACGAAAATATAGAATTGCATGAATTCCTGTAAAATGACTGCCTGTCTCGGGAGGAAAATAACTTTTCAAAATTTGTAGTTTATTGTACCTTCGTTCATGTATAAAATTCTCATCTTGGATGTTATTAGGTTACAAAATTTATCCCTTTCTAGTTAAAGAATAATATGATTTACAAAAGAAAAGGGCATTTTGTTGCCGGGCAATTTGGATCTTTACGCGCATAATCTTTCTATTCAGCGTGAGACTTGCATTTATGCAACATTTCAATTTTAATTGTTATTATCTAAATCCGTTTGCTTCCTTTTACTAAGTAATTATACTGTGATTGACTCCTTCAGGGTATGTCATCTATAGATGGTGGAAGAAATCTTACACTTCTTATAAATGTAAACATAGAGCGTTATGTGAATTTGGTAATCTTGAGGCGCCATACTACCTGCTGTTATTATCCTAAAAGGCCCTTTTAACATCCTTTCTTTGGTTGTGTCTGATTTGCATGCTTCCTTCAGGTAAAGGCATTTATACGGGGTGAGCCTCCCCCCTTTTCAGCTGGTCAGCTTGAAGGAATAGCTGCTGTTGTAAATGACAAAGTTAGAACAGTAAGAAAGCTTTGCAGAACTAGTCTTCGATATTAGACCCTAGAATATTTACGAAGACAACCGAAAGACAAAAGATATCACGCGCTGATCCTTAAATTTACAAAAGACAGAATGGCAGTTTTGTTGTTGATTGAGGTAAGCTGTTTGTGATTGCATTTTATTTTTTCTGTTTGGCAGTCCATATTCAATAATATGTAAATAATTGCCACAGTAGCAACTGATGATAAAACAATCATTTTCTAGCTGATCAATATTAGCTGCTAGTTTGCGTAATTAGATTTTGGTTATTTATGTCGATCTCATGAGTGTTATTATGGGAGCAGTTATGAGTCATTGTTCAACATCCCTTTCTCCAGATCCAATGGATTGATTTTATGGAGGCCATATATATTGATGGAAGTCAATTTTTTATTATTATGGCTCGGGACTTGATATTCATTGAGACTGAATATGATAATTTCTCTTGTCAAAATCTAATGCGTGTAGAAAATTGACATTGGATCTTATGTTGAAAACGCAAGTCGTTTCCGTTTAGCCTGACTAACCATATTATGTAATCCTGTAGGACAATATTCACTTGGATGAATGAGGAACTAAGTAAATTTGTTGCTGTGGGGCGCTAATTCTGGCAAAATTATCATACATATAAAGCAAAAAGCTAGAAGGACTTCTAGGGAGGGAGACTTCCATTATGTCCTCATTCAAGATGCTTAGGGCTTTGTTATCTTTGACACATCAATATGCTGCTGTCCTGAATGCACAAGTTCGTTATCTTTTGCAGGTTGGGTTTCAAGCTACTGCTTGAGTGTCTGATAGAACTCAGATAGGGGATGAGATAATAGTTAAGGTTGAAGAAGCATATTCACGTGATAATGTTCTATGGTTGAAGGAGATCGTAAAAGATTGACCCAAGAGCCAAAACATTTGCTGCAAATGACTTGTTCAATGTCCAGAATCTTTTTCAAAAGATAAACTGATTCTTGTATGTTCTCAGCGGCTCTATGTTTCAGTTTACTAACATAGCGAAAATTGCTCTGATTTGGGCAGCAGGCATTCTTCTCATTATCTTCTACTCAGCTTGGACATTAGGCTGCAGCCTAATCCTCTTGTTTAATTGAAGAGTGTTCTTGTTGCTTCATTGACAAATTTGCAACCTCAGACTCGTCGAGCTGTTCAAATTTTGAGTGTTATTTTTATATGAGAAATTCTGAAGCATCCTAACCAGCAAAGTTACTCTGCTATATTATCCTGCTAGTGTACAGTTGTACCCTTTTTTTTTCCAACCGTACATTATCACAAAGTTAGAAGGTCCTCTGCCACTCTCTTGTTTCCTTTTTGTTCTAATGATATATGGTCAGGATATGTGCGACAAGAGCTGGTAATGAGTAACTTGAGGCAGTCTGTTTGTTTATTTATTTAATTTTTCAATATATTTGTTGGAGGATTTTTCTTCTGTAGTATAATTTAGCTTGATATATATGTGGCTATGTAAGTTTATCTTCATTGAAAATATCTGTTCAATCTAATCTCTCAGTGTTCTACTACCATTGCTTAGAAATGGGATGTGAACGTGGATAGATGTTCCAGTTCCAAGCCTTTTTTTCATTTTCTACATTTTACATGTTTTAATTTAAACTTTGAGGGCTACATGGAAATCAGTAAAGTATAGCATGATGGAGTATAAATGGGGAAAATCTGAATTTTGAAGGACCTCAGATTAGACTCTTGAGGGTCCTATGAACATGATGTGCAACAATGTGGCAGTAATTGGGATGTTAAACGTCTCATTCATGGTGACAGAACCAAACATGTAGATATTACCCACCATTTAATTTTAAAAAAAAACTTGGATGCTGAAATTTTGGAGGTGATTTGCCCCCCTCCCAAAAAAAATAAGCAAGTAGCTGATATCTTGACCAAGGTGCTCCTTACTAGGCAATTTCAAGAGTTAAACAGTAAGTTCCACATGATTAGTATCTATGGCCTAATTTGAGGGGGAGGATTAAAGAGTGATGCACTAAAGACTTTGTTTTCGCAAACCTATCCCAATAAGGTTTCTCTCTATGTGCAGCGCCACTAATCAAATTGTGCAAACCAAGTTCGATTTTTAAGGATTTCACCAAAATAATCTCAATCTTAATGTTTAGTTATACATCTTCTAATTATATGTTGAAGGTTACAACTTCACGAGTCTGATTTATTTACAACAACAAAATAATTTACATGTTAAAAATAATTCATTCACAGAGTGGAAGAGTTGATGCAAAGCTTTTGTGGAGGTGGCTATTCTCTTTCCCTTCTATTTCTTTAAGGTTTTTGAAGATAGGGAAATGGTTCACTGTCGGTGCATACCTTAAACGAGGAGTCATGACAACTATATTGAGACCATATTAAATACATTAACGATTGACAGATGGGCCATATTAAATTTTAGTGTCAGAATATTACCCTTTTTATATTTTATATAAACATTTAATCACCGGAGGTTTCATTTATGTTACTGTATTCAAGAAATAAACTAATTATCAACGGAAGTTGAATCTAACAAAATAGCTAATCCCTTGTGATGTAATAAATTAAAGTTTGAATTTCCATTAGAAAATATACTCATATTTAATGCCTCATGATATCTTAAACATGATTAACTCAAGTAGGATAATACTTATGCTTCATTAAAAAAATAGAGAAACTAACTAATCAAATCAAGACTTTGCAATCAGCATACTACAAAAAAAAAATCAATTTTAACAAGGTGGAATGCAAACACAATTCATCCATTCTGTAATATGTTATCATTGATTTTTTGGTTCATAAATTTCGGTAACAAATTTATCTTCTCTTTCGAGGGATACATCAATTATACAAGTGTGGTCTCCAAGTAGTGATGTTGAGCCGTTTTATATTATCATTTTTTTTAAATAAAATCCGCTTATATGTTTCAAACATCATCTTAACGCTTAATGTAATATATATGTGGATGTACTTTACGCGAGTCGAGTTAAATTTATAGAGTAAACTATTTCGTTTTGCAGAAAAAGACTGCTAAATATGTTTTTAGAGAGTAAATAAATTTTTTTACACATGCATGTTGTCTTGGGATATGAAACTTCATGAAACAATAAAATAAGAGAAAATAAAATGGGGCCAGCATGTGTCAGTAGTCGCAGGACTCAAATCTGCTAAATCTGGACGTGAAGAAGAAAGACAGCACATGAAATGTCCTAAATTTTGCGTTATTATTTTTTTTTTTGGCCAATACCCTAAATCTGAGGAATTTAATTTGATAAGATGTAATATAGGTTTTGATTTTCTTATCACGTTTTCATTCAAAACTTAGTGCTAATTTAATGATTTGATGTTTTTTCGATAATGTGTTTGTTTGAAAAATTTTATTTACTCTCCAAAAGTACATGCAATAGTGTTTTTCCACAAAATGAGATAATTTCCTCCATATATTTACCTCGACTTGCGTAAAAGTACTTCTCTACCGTGTTCCTAAATCAACACTTTAATAAGTAACATCTCTGAATGTTAATTATAAGTTACGCATTAATAATCATTCTGAAACAAAGAACCATCAATGTCAGCCAGTCTTTCTAAAGAGGTTGATGATTTTTTTAGTGGGAAATATGGGATTTCACCCCCGGTATCCCAGATCCTTTTGGACCCAGACTAATACGGGGTGGTCTCGGAGTGCGTCAGGACTTCTCAGGATTAGAGCCCAAGACCTAACAGGTACGCGGCGCCTTACCTTCCCCTTATCAACCAATCGAACCAGCTCCTAGACAGATGTTAATGATTTTTAAGAGAACGAAACTTGTCATATCCTCCATGATTCTCTCACGAGTAACTAAGAAAATTTGCATCTTTTTCAAATCTAAACTCTGCTACGATGACTATCTTTTCATCTCCTAATGGAGCAGACTGCTTGAGCAATTGTTGTGCAATTCAAAAACTCTAATTTCTGTATAAAAAAAACTCTAATTTCATTCATAAAACTATCTCAACATGCTTAATATATGCGATCGTTTTCTAAAAACTAAATTATAAAACAATTTTTACGTACCATGGTATCAAATATAAATTGAATTTCATGTGACATAAAGTCACATCAACTTGTCAAGATCATTTGATTCAATTGACAATAAACACAATTATCAACTTAAGTAGGAGGTTGTAAATTCGACTATTCATGAATATGATGAATACTTGAATTTCTTCATCTTAATGAAAAGGTTGGTAAACAGAAAATTAAAACCCACACCGACTTATTATGTGCACCAATAAAATTACATTTTCAATCTACTATGGAAACATAAATTTTAGTGATAAAAGGAATGTTAAGAAAAGTAATAGGGTTTACCATAATAATAAAACTAAAACAATAAATCATAAACACAATCCATCTAAAAAACTCCTTCCGGCTCTGTTTATAAAGTACTTGAAGGGAGATTTTTCTTGTCATTCTTACAAGGCACAAATTAATTATTTATTGCAAAATTTCCTTTTTACCCTATTTTCATATTGATGCAAGGAAGTGAGAGAAGTACTAACAGCAGTTTGATTATGAGATTCCTGGTCGAGTCACTTTTCGTTGGATTTAATAATACTTCAATGTAATCTAATTAGATAGTCATCATAATATATAAATGTGAGTTGCGTCTAGTGTAAATGGTTCATCCTTTACAACATAACGGCAAATCAATATTCAAATTTTCGCTAAAAATTATACATGTATTTAGTATCCCAAATGTAATTAATTATAATAACCATGATCTTATCTCCCTAAATTACAGGTGTAACATTAGATTATATATTAATGTATAAAGTTGGATAAATTAATTTGTGAAAAAATAATAAATACTATAGATAAAATGGAAAGAGTACATTCATAAATCAGAAGGTAAAGATTATAGTTTCCCACTTTTGCAGGATCATGCAACAAGTTTGTAGTCATAAAGTCAAAGGAGATAATTAACATGCACGTGTTAGTATGTAAGTATAAATAAATAAATATAGACATATACACCGACAAAATGGTGAGTGCATGCCTTCACTTAGACTACAATTAAATTAAACTTATTAATTAGTCTTCTTTAATTTATTCCTTCAATTCAAATATGTCCCATACTAGTTTTTAATTTTCTTGTTAGAAAGAAAACTGGTAAGTTGACATGAAGGAGGCAAAGAACTAAAAATGTAGATATAGACATTTAGTGACGGCAAAATATTAGCGACAGGTTATATTAAGTGATTGTTATTTTTCATCAGAAAAATTCCATTAAACGACGGAAAATATTAATGACCCTCATTTTAGCAACGGTACGATGAATTTTCCGTTGTTAAATAGTATTTTTCTGGTAGTGACTCTCACTAATGGAATTAATAATATGATTTAGAAAAGACGTGATACTTTGTCACTCTGGTTAATTCATAAACAAAGTGTGATGAATGAATTATACCATTTATTATATCACTATAATCTTTTGTGTTATATTAATATTAATATGATTGATATGAAAATGATACAAAGGCAGTGATTATATTAATATTAACTATTGTACTGTTAGAAATGAGAAGCTATATATATGTTACTAATTAAATATGAGCAGATGAGTTAATAGAAAGGGGTTAGATACACATGCACCTCCTTTTAAATAAAGAACAAGTATGATTAGATCTTTATTAGTGACCCTAATTTTCACTAATCATTAATCATAATCTAACGTTGCCGACAACAAAATTTTCTCTGTCTATATCTATTTCCCATATATAATCATAGTACCCATGTGATGTTGATCATAAAAGAATTGTGTTTGGTACTAAATTTTAATAAAGCGAAACTCTATACCTTTACCTTTTTTATTAACTCCATATTAAAAGTCAATTGATTTTATAACGAAGATTAAGGAAGTTAATTAATATATTTATTTTTTCTTTAAGCTAATTTGTCTTACTTATACAATGGCATATGATTTAATGATATACATAAATATTTTAGACTACAAGTTATATTTTAGCAAAAAGAAGAATACAAGTTATATTTAATTGATTTATTTATATTTTTCATTCTCTCCAGAAAAGTTAAATAACTATTATATTAAGGATAATATGCACTATTAATTAGCCTATAATTATTTTTTGGTATAAGATTGCACAGCTTTCTAGTTTTAGAAATGTTTATGTAAACTTTCAAAAATAGAAAGCAAGAGCATACATAATTTCAACTGAACTCAAACAACAACCATAAATATTTATTTTTAAACAAGCCAGGTCTGCATAATTTTTCACATAAATATACTCTTCATTTTTCTCCATCACATCATTTTAAATTCATCACAAAAAATCATTGGTGCTCTTATTAGTAAAATGAAAAGAAGATCTCAGTTCTTTGATTCGCTGATGACTGTCTTGTTTCTTGCTCGTAGTTTCACAGAAATCTTAAAACAAGAAAAATATATTAATAATACATTCTTAGGTTCACACACACACAAGCATATGGCTCACATGCATTGTTATATTTTTATAAGTTGTCTGTACAAATTAATTACCTTAAAAAGATTTGCATAGCTGGCTTATGAAATGAAGTATCAAAAGGCATAGACAGATTTAATTTATAGTTTCTATAATTATTCATTTACTTGTTCTTGCATAGCCTATTTTTTCAATTTTTTTATGTAATAGTTAACTATATGTGAACCTGTTATCTGTCTCATCTCTTTGAAACTACATCATAATGTATAAAATTTTCAAACCAGTTTTAGAAAAAAGAAAAAATTAGTTTTTAGCCATAGGGATAAATATGTTAATGGCTTTTTTTTCTTATTTTTAAATTTTAAAGAACAATAATTCAAATTAAAAAAATGATTGTTTTTCCAATTAATTTGAATTTCATCTCATTAACTGAGAAGACATGTGGCAGCGTTGTTGATGGCACGTTCACGTGTGAGAGCGCGTACATGTAAGCATTGTGGTTGAGATCACGTGCTGACGTGGAATATCTTCAAGATCTGGTTGGTTGGTAAGTGGGCCGCTTCTCAAGTTCCCATGTATTACGTGTCAATCCGCCCCATCCCTCCCCCTTCCCTTCAAGGCTTCAACAATATCAACCGTCTAATTTATTCCCTCCAATAATAAGGACATTAGTGCAAAATAATTTAAAATATATATATAAAGTTTTTTTCGACATTTAAAATTTATAAAAAAGTAATTAAAGTGATTTAGAGTTATTGAAATTCAATGTTCTGATTTTTCATTTTCATTTTTAAGTATTTTTTGTTATTTTCCCTAAAACTATAATAAAAGGACAATAATAATATTTTTTACACAAAACTCAAATTTAATCCTTCCTCTTATCTTTAATCAATTAGAAAAATACAATTTAAAGATTGTTAAATGGTTATTTTCCGTCACTAAAATGAAGGTCATCAATATTTTCTGACGCTAAATGGAAATTTTCTGATGGAAATAACCATTTAACGATTATTTTTTCGATCGTTAAATAACATTTTTCTGGTAGTAAATATAAAAAATAGTTGGGATTGAATTTGATCTTAAATGCAACATCTTGATCTATTTTACCTTTGTTACATTTATCAATTTCTCTTTAAATTAAGTTATCTAATGTTAGCTATGAGTATTTTAAATAGATCAAACCACATATACTATAATTAATCACTTTATCTTATTCTCTTAATCTATCCAAATTATTTAATTAATTAAGTAGCTCTGTATATCATGAACTCGAAATAATGACTTACTTGTGGCCAACATATGCAGAAATTAATTTAATCAGCAACTTGATTGAAGCTTAAGTAATAATTAATTAATGAACTTTTATTACAATAATCAAATTCTATTTCTAATTAATCAAATTCAAATTCAATATGCAATTAATCAAGTGGAGCAAAGGAATCAACCATAGACAGTGAAACAACAAAGCACGTTCGCAAAAAGTGTAGTCCAATCAAAACTAAATTTGTTTTCTTATGAGCCGTCCAAAACTGAGAAAGAGCCATTAAAGCATGATGCCTCACTAAAAGGTAAACATTAATTAATTATACACCCAATAACACATCCCTTTTATAAAACCAATGAACATAAATTCGCAATGTCAACTTAATTAATTAATTAATTAATTACTCTCACTATTTTCATAGTCACCAACAAAAATGTTATCATCACCTCCGACCTTAATAAAAAAGAGGTATGATACCTTTTCTTTTTAAAGATTAAAAAAGGTAAATAAATTACTTTAAATTATTTATATTTATCACCTTCTTTCAAAGTAATTTGTTTAAATTATAATATGAGATATATAATATAATTGTACATGTAAATAAATAATTTTATGTAATGCATTGTGCTCTCTTACTAACTTAAAAGATGTTAACTAGCTCTTATATTAATGATAATATGTAGTATTAATCGAAGACCAATATATCTTAATAATACCAAAACAAAATCAAATTTGAAGGGAAGAGTATGAGGTGAACATTTATTTCAGCACAAGGTATCCCATGGATTCACTGAATTTTAAATACTTGGTGCAATGGAATATATGGAATGTGGGGTAAGGGGAATGAAAGAGAGTTCTTTGGTGTTCGTTCGTGCCTCCTTCATGTTTTACTATTTTTCTTGGTTAAATATTAGTATATTTTTGTTGGAAACAATTCCATTTGAATCACTCTTATAATGAGATTTGAATCTTAGGTTTTCACGCTACGAGGGATTAATCCTTTCTGATAGATTCAATTCACGTTAAATTTTTTGTTTCAGTGTTTAGTTTAAGTGACATTGCTCATTTTTAGATATTTTGGGGTAATGTCGAGAAAAAAAATTGCATACCTACTGTTCATGTGTAAAAAAAATTTAAAAAATGACCAAAAAAAAATATGACCATATCTTTTAGTATGACATAAGGTTTTAAGGTGACAAACGTTCATTATATTTAGGTTATTTATCATTTTTAAAACTTTCAATGTAATAATATTGAGATAAAAAAAACTTCCAAATGTTCTGGTGGTGGGTAGTGGCGGTAAAGCGGGCCAGTCTGTGAGTTGCGGGTTGGCCTGCTCGGGTTGGCGGGCTGGAAAACCCCAGCCCGCCAGTTTTTTTATTTTTTAAAAAATTAAAAATAAATTCTTTTTTTCATTTTTTACCTACTTTTTTCTTATAAGATTGCATATTTATGCTATTCTCTTTCAAATTCTATGAATAAGTGTTCAATAGTTTTCTAAAAATAGAATTTAATATTACTTTTATTTTTATAAAAAATATTGGGATGAAAAAAGGTAAAAATATATAAGATATAATAATTAAAAAAAATAAAAAGCGGGCCGTGCTTGTTTCCCTAACGGTACATGTAAGTCGAGACACAACCATATCGAAATATGTAAAAAAACATCTTGAAATCCATAAAAACCATCTTGTAATTAGCAAAATACCCCAGAATCTGTAAACTCATTTCTCTCAACAGAATTCCCAAACACACCCACAATCTTTTGAAATCTAGGTTTTGCATCGGAATGCATAAAAGCTATTCTTGAAAATTTAAATTTTACCTTGAAATTCGTAAAAGTTATTCTGAAAAGAAATTTCAAACAAGCACTAAATTTTCAATGAATTTAATTATCATATCGGTCTTTATCAAAGGAATAATATTGACTTTGTATGAACCGTACGTGTCATGTGTTGGTCCCTCTGTTTTTTTTTTTAAATTAAAAAGGTAAAAACTAACCAGCAAGATTACACCCTACATGCCTCTAGGCCGCAAGGTCATTATTTTCTAAAATGATCTATTTAATTATTCACTTTAAATCCTAGCTCTTAAATTTAATTACGAGAGAGAGACAGAGTATTAAATTATAAGCCACTTGAGAATAATAACAGAAATAAGAAAAAAAAAACAGTTAATTGGTAACGCTTGACAATTAGTCAAAACGGCGACTTGATTTTTTTTTGTGCACCGAACAACTTGAGAGAAAGCAGATCTTGCCCTCCACAATAACAATATCTTTCAATTTTTATATTTTTAATATAAAAAAATTGAACTATTAATTGCGGTTAATAAAAACTTGTAAAAGATCGAACATAGAAAGCACACACACAGATATATATATATATATATACATGCACACACATATATATAGAAACACGATTCCATTATGTTCATTGTCATTATCCACTTATTTTATTGGCAAATTAAGAATGATCTATCCTTTTACGTTGACACAAAGAATAAATGTAGTAATAAATATCTTTAAATTTCCTTTTTTGTTTCAGAAACAAGTTGCATAAAAAGTAGGAATTCGTATACTAATTATACTTTCTCTGAAGAATACGCAAGTTTGACAATAAAGAGCACCATTCTTTTTTAGATTTGATTGTGAAATTCAAAAACTGGGTTTATTTTCTCCGTTGTGTCTAGTTCAATGTTGAGATATGCCTTTATTCTGATATATATGGATCTGATCATATGCTGCTTTCCCTTTGCCTCTGCATACCCTCCGTTTGATCATATGCTGCTTTCCCTTTGCCTCTTGCCAAATTACTTTTTAGATTTGTTGATGAATTGATATTTAAAGATATTTTGATAGCGTTTACTTCCATAATTACTTTTTAGATTTGTTGATTCATTATTGTCTGTTGAACAAAACGTTCGGTGTTAAAAATAAAAAAAATTAAAAATGTACTTTTTAAATTTAAATTACTAATTGTAATGTAGTCGTTAATCAACAAATTAAAAGAAAAAAAAGATTACCTCATATCTTTAATGTAAGAGCTAACTGATTTTTTTAACATTAAAAGGTTTAATAAACTATTTAAAATTATTTATTTATGTGTATTGTTAAATTATATATAGATGGATTATTTAATTTATTTATGTGCATCGTGGAATGAGCGGTTCTTCGGTTGTGTCCAATGTTTGATAAAAAAATTTATATGAATTGAGTTTCGGAGTTTAGCAGAATTAGGAAATGACTTTCGTTTAAGTAACGTGTGTACAACTTATTTTTAATTATATGCCAAACAGAAAATATTTTTTTTTTCCAAAGAAATCTGCTCTACTTTTTTTTTTTTAAAAAAGATAACACATATATGCTTAATAGATGATTTTCTTTTTTCTCTTTTGGAGTAATGCATGTGAGGGTGGGGAAGCCGGGAAGAGACGAAGAAAGTGACTTGATGAGAAGAGAAACAGTGATCATTAAGAGAGATTCGCCTCCCTCCATAAGTACCCTCTCTTCCTTCACACTCCACACCACCTTCCATAACCAACTCAACCTCCATTCAAACCTCTCTCTCTCTCTCTCTCTACAATGCCTACAATGCCTCTTATCTGCATTGCCACATTTCTCTCTCTTCTTGCCGCGGCCACCGCTCGAATCCCCGGAGTTTACACCGGCGGGACATGGCTCAGCTCTCACGCCACTTTCTATGGCGGCAGTGACGCCTCTGGAACCATGGGTACTGCTACTAACTCTTGATGTTCTCTTCTTCTGCATTACAATTTCTGGATCTTTCTCCCATGAATTTGAGCTCTCACACAGGTTCTCCCGTGTCGTTCAAACAAATTCACAAAATGAGCGTGGTTAACTGTGTTTGTCATATCTTGTGATTTCAGGAGGTGCTTGTGGGTACGGGAATCTGTATAGCCAGGGATATGGAGTGAGCACGGCGGCTCTGAGCACGGCTCTGTTCAACAATGGCCTCAGCTGTGGCGCGTGCTTCGAGATCAAGTGCGTGCAGGACCAGAAATGGTGCAACCCTGGAAGTCCTTCCATTATTGTCACAGGCACCAATTTCTGCCCTCCCAACTTCGCTCTCCCCAGCGACAATGGCGGATGGTGTAACCCCCCTCGAACCCACTTCGATCTCGCCATGCCTGCCTACCTGAAGATTGCTCAATACCGCGCCGGAATTGTCCCCGTCAGCTACCGCCGGTGAGTTCACCGCCTCTTTTCTTCCCCCTGACTCGGATTTTTTCTTACGAGTGCGTGTTAGTATTGCAATATCCTGTTGGAATGCTCAAAAACGAGAGGTAAACATTCAAAAAATTAAGAGCACTCTGTATTAAGACTAGATTTTGAAAAAATCACCCAAATAATGAAACACGGATGATTCAACTATTCAGTGACTCATGATTATTTTTTTTCTTTTTGATTCTTCCTATTGAACTTTGTTGTTTATTCCTCTGACTATTGAACGAGGCCAAAATTAGCGAATCTCTGATTCTTCCTACAGCAAGTCTCCTCCATGATGAAGAAATCAGTGAAAATCTTGCTCTGTCTTTAACCAGATTTGTTTGGACTACTGTGAGCAAGGGGAAAAACTGTTCTCGTTATTCATTACCGTCTCAAATGACCACAATAACCTCAAACACCTAAATCTGGTGCTTTGGACTCCAAGGGCACATTAGTGAAATGGAGATTTTTCTTTGAACAGAAACTCAGGTTAATGATGGTGAAATGGATTGTTTATTTACAGGGTGGCATGCAGGAAGAGAGGAGGAGTGAGATTCACGATCAACGGCTTCCGTTACTTCAACTTGGTTCTGATCACCAACGTGGCAGGTGCAGGGGATATCGTGCGGGCGAGCATCAAAGGATATAGAACAAACTGGATGAGCATGACACGTAACTGGGGGCAAAACTGGCAATCCAATGCCGATCTGGGGGGTCAGGCTCTGTCGTTCAGGGTCACAGGCAGTGACCGGCGCACCTCCACCTCCTGGAACGTGGCACCACCTAATTGGCAGTTTGGACAAACCTTCATGGGCAAGAATTTCCGTGTCTAATGGTTATTTTAGTAATTTTAACCCAGATTGGTTCAGTTTGAGGCTGGGTTAGAATGTTGGATGTCATTAGTAAGTAAGAAGAACAAAAAAGATTAAGAAAGGGAAGGGGTAGTTAGGAGAATCAGTGAAAGTGACGTTTAAGGTTATGTGAGTTATTTTTTTTGTCTCCTTTTATTTTTTTTGGGGGGGGGGGATTTGTCAAAATGTGTCAGTAAACTGTAATTGTTTTTTTTTTGGTTGTTTGGACTGAAATTAAAGTGTGGATGTTGCTGAGGCGGCTGCAACATTTTGCATGCAGCCCGCAGCCCTATTTCTCTAATTTATGATTAATATATAATAATGATAATATGTTTAAGATGCAATTCATCTGTTCCTTCCTTTTCTTTTGCCTGGTTTACCTGTAACGAAATAGATTTGTCCATCACAGCAGCACGAGGAATAAACATTTACATTCTCGTTACAAGATGTGTTTACATTTAATGTTCATCTGTCTTTTGAATTTTTTTATTTGACAAAGTCTTGAATAAACTTATTTTCGGTATAAAGATACGTGTACTTAAAAAAAATTGATCTTTATATATCAAAAGAAAATAAATTGGTCCTTTTGGTACCCTAAAAAATATCAATCAGAGTTGGGTTTAGGAAAGTAATGTGGCTGATCGAATCTCTGTTGAGGGAAATGTTCAGGTGTGGTATATGACAATATTTTGAATAGTAAAAGAGTAGGAGAATATATGTGTTCCTACAAAAGTAAATCTGTCCTTCATATAAAAAGAATGACATGATGATTTTGATCACTTTTTAAGATAATCTCATAAATTCCATAATTAATCTGAACGTATCTGTATAAGTTACTTGATTTTGTAAATGAATGGCACATCATGCAGAAGAAAAAATCAAGGAAGGGGGTACTTATTCTCTAAAAGAGGATATGATCATAACCGCCATACCTGTAATCTCAAAGCATTTGTTCCCTAAACACTTGCTCATCAAATGAATTGAAAAGCACTTATGATTTTGGTTATCCTGAAATTGCAATGTTCTTCTCAGATTGACTTGGAGGTAATTCCTTTAAATATATTTCTTGTATTTACACATATTTAAACTTGAAACCTCCTATTCTATCTGTTAAACATCTTTCTACGGAGACTAAGGGCTTGTTCTAAACCCATTCTCAAAACTTAGGTTTTGCGGTAAATTTAGGTTTTACTAAAAAAATATAGGTTTTATCAGTACTCACATGTTTTAAAACTTAGGTTTTGATATAAAATTTAGGTTTTGAAAAAACTATTATCTCGTCAAATTGCATTATTTCTTATAATAAATTTTCTATTTCCGTTTTCTTTCTTTCTTTTTTACTTTTTCATATTTACTTTTTACCTCAGAATCCGTAAAAGTTATTCTTAACGTAACTTTTCACACATAATCACATTTTTAAAATTTAGGTTTTTCTTCTTAATCATTAAAAGTTATTCTCCCAAAAATTTATTCTTCAAAATTTAGGTTTTACTCTAAACTCTTTAAAACTATTTTCCATCAGACTTCCAAACAAGCTCTAACACCAATTTACAATCACAATCTTCTTTGAATTTTGTATGTACAATGAGTACAATAATTTCATAAACTCGAAAGTTTATGGAAATTATCTAAAAAGGTTAAGAGAAATTATTATTAATTAATTAAATGCGGTGCATGGTTGAATTGGCACTGTTAGCTTTTGGGAAAGTGCAAATTTAAAAAAGCAAAAGGAAAAAAAAAAGGAATCAAGTGAAAGGTACTGTGACGGTTAAAGCTTAAGGAATATTAGGAAGGAAGTTGTGACACAACTTCCTCAGTCTTCTTTTATTTTCCATGCCAATATATATATATATATATATATATATAGATAAGCCTTTCACTATGCGAATGCAACTTCACCTCAATTTTTAATCTTTTTCTCCATTTTAATTTGTAGATTATTTCTAATCTAACTAATTTTATTGATATCCTTAAAAAAAGAGAAAAAATTATATTTATCAAATAAAATGTTTAAATTAGTTATTAATATTTATTAAATAGAAAATATTTATAATTAAAAAAAATTACTAATCGGTGCATTGTAAGTCCTAAAAAAGGTGCATGTTAAATATTAGAATCCAAAATCAAATGGTACAGATACAAATTCAGGTGCCTAAAGTTTCATTGAATGCAATTTCTTGTTGAACAAGCCACAGCTTTCTAGCTCCAACCAAGAAGAAAGGGGGCAAAAGATAGCCTTCCAAGCAGGCCTAAAGAAACCTTTTAATAGAGAATTTCAATATAGCTTTCCCAGGATTTAAAAGTGACTACGATTACACACAATCTCATTATTTCATAGTACGAGATTTGCATGAATGAGTACACATACTTTTAAATACGAAAAAAATAATTAAAATTCCTCTTTAGGGCATGATTTGAATTTTAGTTGGAAAAAATGCCAATATTTAATACCTGAAGATACCTAAAACAGAACTACTCCAAATAAGATTATGCATGCGCTTTAGGAAAAAAACTTGAAACGAATTGCCAATAGAGATTGGGTTTGATGGGATAGTTTAGTTCTTCACAACGTAACAAATCAATATTCGAATTTATGTTAAAACAGAGATTGGGTTTGATGGGATAGTTTAGTTCTTCGCCCAGATTTAATGCCAGAAAGTGCCTTAAACAATATTACATCCACTAAAGAGAATACCTTGCATAGAAAAAAATTTGAAAAAGATTAATGAAATATTCATATTCTTGTGTAATTCAAATTCTGAACAACAAAATCTCCGTATTTACATGATTAAAGAGACAACTTGAGATAGCAGAAAGGGACAACCGTACCATATCAGACAAAGGTAAAGAAAGAGGAGAGAAAAAAAGATTATTCAAATGGTGGATGCATATTTATGCCTATGGCCATGACACGATTCCCTCCACTGAACGTAAATATCTCACATTCAGAATAATACATCTTGAGGAGTAATTTTGATAAAGTTCAATATCGTAAAAGATTTTCCCTCCGCAAATGGTTTGAACAAAAAGAAAAAAAAAAGAAAAAAAGTATTCTTGAGAGATGGCTTAATTTTTACACAAGCTAAGGAATTTGTCTCGTGAAGGACGGTGCATATATAGCTCTTGTTTCTTGATGTTGATAAGATTGAAGATAGATAGATAGATAGATGCCCCACACACACACACACACATATAACCCTAAAAGAGGAAATCTCTGTTTGGTTTCCGAGAAATATATGTATATCGAAGGCATTTATGCTTTTCATATCCTATCTCTAAAGCCGAAACAACTTTCGGTTCACTCAACTTGAGCCAAACAAGTTCATCAAACCAGTGATTTGGTCAAACTGATCTTAAACGTATCTTCTTTTAACATTTTCAGCTTTTCCTATTTATATTTCACAAGAACCGCAAAAACTTTTTGATGCTTAACTTTTCGTAAAAAAATCTACACGTAGCTCCCTTTATGCATTTTCGATTGTGGCAGGAGGAAAATAATCCACGAAGATGTATGCCTTGTTAAATTAGTATCTTTTTTTCCTCCCCTTCTTTTGCTTTTGCCCTTTTCCATGTTTCACATAGATTAATTATCTTTCACTTCCCTTTCAAGTTCGTACTGACCTTTGGGTTTTCCTTTAAAAAGAATTTTACTAGATCATTGGACGTATGAACAACATATATACAGTCTTGGTTTTCTGGCAAAAACATATATATAGTATAGCAAGGAGAGAAATGGATGGCATGTATATCCATGTCTTTTCTTGTAGTAGTGGAGAGAAATAGAATAACAAGCTCATGCTTCATATATTCCTCATTATTTCATTATATCTCATAAATAAAATATCTTTTGGGCTCTGTCTCGTGATTTATATAAAAAAGGTATGACATTTATTAAAAGATAACATATTGGACGACATCTTATTCCATCATCGCATAAAACCTGGACTCAAGACTTATGGCCCCCAGAGGCACGGGCTCTATATGTTAATAAGGGATAATTATCTGAGGGAGTGATTCCATCACCCACATATGCAATATTTAACAGAAAAAATTGATTAAAAGTGCATGTTTGAAAATTTTATTCGACATAAGGATATGAATTCGAACATTAGTACTTTCCGTACATGAAATGCTTTAGAGCATCGGTGCCTTTTGTTTATGAAAACATATAACATCAAATTCAAATCCTTGTTACTCATACAATTTCTAAACATGTACTCTTAACCTATTTTTCTTATTTATTAGCTGTTGCACTCTCATTATAAAAGTATGAA
The DNA here is from genome assembly GCA_025593235.1 of Vachellia pachyceras. Lineage (NCBI taxonomy): Eukaryota > Viridiplantae > Streptophyta > Magnoliopsida > Fabales > Fabaceae > Vachellia > Vachellia pachyceras. Next base: position 30,838 of record JANTPZ010115034.1, read on the forward strand.
TAGATTTTTAAACACCCATTGTATCATTAACAATCGGAGGTTGAGTTTATTGAGAGAGTTAGTCTCTCGTACAATATGGTTAGTCATGATTGAAATTCTCATTGAGAAATCGAAATGTTTATATTTAGTGTTTAACAATACTCTATAGAATTGTCTCAAATAAAAGAAAATATGTGCTTAACAAAGGAAAAAATGATATGTTAAGAATTTTTTTTAAATCCACTTATATATATTTGGCCTTCCATTCTTATATTAGCAAAAGTTGACTTTACTTGGCGTGGGGTGGAAGGGGCGGCTGATTTAGTTTCATGCCTTGGAAGGAGGGAGCCCTTTTGTTAATAAGCGACAGTTCATCAGCAACATCGATGCTACCTTCCGTTGACTTTTCTCTATTATTCTCTTTAATCCAAACACTTGAAAGCTTGTTGATCTCTCACTTTTATTTATTACACAAGCTTCACATATCATCAAAGCCAGGCTGCTCCAGGCATATGATCTATGGCCAGAGAAGAATCTGGTTTGCTAAAGAATACCTCATCATCACTGAAAAGTGACGCTGAAACAAAACCCAATAATGTGGATTATCCAAATCACAAACTAGATGCTGATCTCGTTGTACAGAATAAATCTATACCCTTTTGTTTTGTGAAAATTTGGCCCAAAGATGCAGATTCCAAGTTCCTACTTAAAGATGCAGTAAGGCTATTCCAGGAAATGGATCAGAGAGCTTTTCAGATATCGGAAAAGATCAGAGACAAAGTTGTGAGTGAAATGATTAACAGGTTTTGTTTTTGGAGTTTGATGAAACTAATATATAACAATGGAAAGGTTAAAGAACAATATATGTTATCAATGATCCTACTATATATTGCAGTTTCACCGTGAGGAGGTGCTTTATAGGTTGAGAAGTCTGAAAAAATCTGACCTTTACGGGCTCAATCAAAGTATTCAAGGGAAAAAGGACTTGCTGACTATTAGCATTATTCAGCAAGTGGCAAAACGTCCAGCTGACAGGCTGTTGTAAAACGGTTACTTTGTTAGAACACGTCATCACATGAACAGTGCACAATCACTCACCCTCTTCTCGTCTGCTCTCCTTCTATATATGTACACTGTATTCCTCAATGAAAAATATAGAGCTTGCATAATATTCTCCAAAAAACCGTGGTTGCTATTATGGTATCAGAGCCAACGGGAATCATCACCTGACTCAGATTACCGGTGACCACCACAACCAGAGGCATTCACTGTGAGATGATATCCTTCTAGGATCGATCTCTTGCGCAAGAATGTCAGGATCAAGCTCTAGTGTTAACAGCGGCATGGCAACACCTACTCAGTTTCCCTTAGCCTCGCAGCGAGGCTTCTCTAACAAGAAGATTACAGTTCGGCTTGATGATCATAACTTCCTACTGTGGAAGCAACAGGTATATCTGATGGTGAAACAGCACCGTATGCACCATTTTCTCGATGGCACAGTCACCATTCCGCCCGAGTTGGTACAAGACAAAGACAAACCGGATCTCGTGATTCCTAATCCTGCATTTGAAGAATATGAATCACTGGACTCAGCACTAGCATCGTGGCTCCTAGCATCTGTAGCACCGTCCATTCTCCCCGAGCTCGTTGGTTTGGAATCTGCTACACAGATATGGAATAAGTTGATTAAACTCTACTCCAACAAATCTGACTCCAAAATCCTCCTGTATAAGAATCAACTGAGCAACTTGAAGAAGGGAAGCCTAAGCATGAGGGAATACTTGGCTAATATCAAATCTGTGTGTGATCATCTAGCTGTACTTGAAGAAAAAGTCGATGATGCAGCACAAATCTCCTATATACTCAATGGCCTTACATCTGAGTATGAAGCGGTCATCACCGTAATCAACGCAGCCCGTCCTCGATTTGACATCGACACAGTCTCTAATATGCTGATTGATGCAGAGGCAAGACAGAAGACGTTTCTCATGAATAGCATCCCAGCACAAGCTCACCACATACAGCACGCGTATAAAGATAGTGATGAATCTGAGGACATATATGCATTTTATTCACAAGCACCCTTTGCTGGCAGTACCAGAGGCCATCGGCCACCATCTGGATTCATTCGTGGAGGACGTTTCAACAGGGGACGTGGACGGTCATTCAACACTCGTCCTCAGTGTCAAATATGTGCAAAGATTGGACACTTTGCGTCTGATTGCTATTTCAGGTTCGACAATACATTTCACCCGTCCCGCTCAACTGATGTCTCTGCTTATTTTACAGCTCATGATTATGCAAGTTGCCCCTATCCATGGAAATCTACTGAGCCCGTCCACCAAACTCAGCTGCATAGCTCATTCAAGCAGAACGCCAACCAGTCTGTACCTGAAGTCGTTAATGGAGTTCAAGCAAAATCATCTGACAGCAAAGATGCCACACCTACTCTGGCACAAGCATATATCGCCACACCTGCCTCAGTTGATGACACAAACTGGTACTATGATTCGGAAGCTACTCGTCACATCACCTATGATCCAACCACTCTCAATACTCTATCTACAGGTCCAGCTCACGGGAACATTCAAGTAGGAACGGGTGAAACTGCAGACATCACATACATAGGTGACGTGTCTATCAATTCTCCATCTACTCCTTACACTCCTTTTCTCATAAGACGTGTGTTATGCATACCTCACATTAAAAGAATCTAGTGTCAATTGCCCAATTCACAAAAGAAAATCATGTCTCAGTTGAATTTTTCCCTCATGAGAGTGTGGTGAAGGACTTGCAGACTCGGCACATCCTTATGCGTGGACCTAAACTCAATGGCTTGTATCCTGTGACCCAGCCTAAAGTACCTCAAACCAGAGCAGCTGTCATAAGTGAAGCATATTCCATCAATGCAGCAGAACAACTCACATTATGGCACCAACGTCTGGGCCATCCCTCTATTCAAACTGTCAAACTTGCTCTTAAACAGTGTGCAGTTTCCTTTACTGATGATTCAAGCTCTATTTTGTGTAATGCATGTCAGCTAGGGAAGAGCCATAAGCTTCCTTTTACTTCTTCATCTACTGTGTACCACAAACCACTAGAATTTATCATAATGGATGTTTGGGGGCCTGCTCCTCTTGTTTCCCATGGATTCACTTATTATGTTGCTTTCGTTGATGCCTTTAGCCACTTCACCTGGATATACATGATGCAAAAAAAATCAGATGCACTCACCAAGTTTAAAGAATTCAAACTGTTGACAGAAAATAAATTCAGTAGCACCATTAAAGTCGTTCAAAGTGACAGTGGAGCTGAGTTTGTGGTATTTAAACAGTTCCTCATTGAATCTGGGATAGAGCAGAGATTCTCCTGTCCTCACACGTCAAAACAAAATGGGCTGGTTGAGAGACGACATAGAAGCATTGTTGAGATAGGGCTCACACTACTCGCTCATGCCTCCCTATCACTATACTACTGGCCAGATGCATTTATGACCGCTGTATTCCTTCTCAACAGGCAACCCTCACGGTCTATCAGCAATACGTCTCCTTATGAAAAGTTATACAAAGTAAAACCAGACCTCTCCCTACTTAGAGTCTTCGGATGTGAATGTTTTCCACACATAAGACCCTTCCAGCAGCATAAAATGGACATGAGATCAGCATCATGCTTATTTTTGGGCTATAGCAGCCAGCACCAAGGATACAAGTGCCTTGATACACGTACAGGATGAGTATGCATTTCTAGACATGTGAGGTTCAACGAATGTGTTCTACCTGGCACAAGTCAGTACAGTATCTCTAAGCTCACTACTGATACTGCTGTACCTCCTCCATCTTCGTTGATCTCAACAAATCATCCTGCTATTCCCTCTCTATCTTCACTTACTACCACCCCTAGTGCTGTCACTGCACCAGTGAACTCGATGGCAGATGAGGAGCACACAGTCAATGAAAATCCACCAATGCAGGAGCAAGAACAGCATGTAACTAACAACAAGCAATGCAAGGCTTGCAATAAACACCCTATACCAGGGGCAAACAAGGCATTTATAAGCCTAAAGTATTCCTCATCCTGGAACATAATGAATGTCCAAGTGATATCACAGAAGCTCTGGCTGACCCCTTGTGGAAACAAGCAACTCAGGATGAATTCGATGCACTAGTGAAATTTGGAACCTGGGAAATGGTAGCCTTACCTAGTGATAAACGCACCATTGGGTGCAAATGGGTCTTCAAAGTGAAGACCAATGCTGATGGGGTCTTAATACGACGAAAAGGCAGGTTAGTTGCAAAAGGATACTCTCAAGAAGGGGGTTCTGACTACCACGAAACTTTCAGCCCAGTATTAAAGGCGGCCACAGTGAGAATTCTACTGACCTTGGCTGTCTCCAACAACTAGAAGCTACAACAAGTCGATTTCAACAATGCCTTCCTTAATGGAGACTTGTCTGAAGAAATCTTCATGGATCCTCCTCCAGGTTTTGAGCACTTATTCAGAGACACAGTCACATCACAACCCTTGGTGTGTAAACTTAAGAAAGCTATATATGGACTCAAGCAAGCTCCACGGGCTTAGTTTCAGAAGCTCAAAAAATTTCTGTGCAGCATTCACTTTGAGGCTTCAAGAGCTGATCCTTGCTTATTCATAAGACATAACGATCAAGGAGTCACATACTTGCTGATATATGTTGATGATTTGGTAATTACAGGTTCAAATGAGGAAAGTATTACTCAGCTAATCAGCTACATGAGGACTATGTTTTCTCTAAAGGTACTAGGTGAATTATCCTATTTCTTGGGAATTGAATTTCATCGGTCATCAGCAGGAATTTTCTTGTCTCAGAAAAAGTACATCAGTCAACTGCTTGAAGAAACTGGTATGTCAACAGCAAATGCTGCATCTACTCCTATGGTAGCTAACATACAACTTTCCTCATGTGAAGGAGAAGTCTTTCAAGATGCCAAACTGTATCGCAGCATCCTTGGGAAGCTTCAATACCTGTGCTACAGTCGCCCTGAGCAAGTATTCTCAGTAAATAGATTAAGCCAATTTCTGCAAGAACCACACTATCCACATTGGAGGTATATCAAGAGGATCCTGCGATACTTAGCTGGAATAGCAACTCATGGAATACTACTTAAGCCTGCTGCTCAACTAAGAATACAGGTCTTTACAGATGCAGATTGGGGTACAAACAAGGAAGACCGCAGGTCAGTGAGTGGCTTTTGCACTTATCTGGGTCCCAATCCCATCACGTGGATATCCCGCAAGCAAGAAGTAGTATCAAGATCAACAACTGAAGCCGAATACAGAAGCGTTGTTGACTCAGTTACAGAAGTATTGTGGATAATGTCTTTACTCAAGGAAATGAAAGTCAAGGCAATAGAACCACCCATGGTCTGGTGTGATAATTCAGGGACAGTAGCTCTTGCTGCCAATCCAGTACTGCACTCAAAGACCAAACATGTGGAGCTTGATTTACATTTTGTTCGCGAGAAAGTAGCTGTTGGCCTGGTTCAAGTTGGGTACGTCCCGGCTAGCGAACAAGTAGCTGATATTCTGACGAAGCCTTTGTCACTGGGGATGTTTCATTTACTACGGACAAGACTTAACGTCATGGGACAGGAGGAAATACTTTATCACTCACCAGATTATGTCGATGACTCTTATGATCAGTATTAGAATCATTGTATCCTCGATATTTTTTTTTACAGAAGAAAGACTAGTAGAGGGAATATTAGCATTATTCAGCAAGTGGCAAAACGTCCAGCTGACAGGCTGTTGTAAAACGGTTACTCTGTTAGGACACATCATCACATGAACAGTGCACAAGCACTCACCCTCTTCTCGTCTGCTCTCCTTCTATATATGTACACTGTATTCCTCAATGAAAAATATAGAGCTTGCATAATATTCTCCAAAAAACCGTGGTTGCTATTACTGACTCGCTTGTATATGACACTCCATTATTTTTCTTTTCCACTGTCTGCATCAGAGGAGAAGCTTGAAAAACATGTAAGGAATAAATCCAAACTAATATACTAGTAGATTAATTTCTCTAATGATCATGTTATGAAACTAAATTATATAGGCTCTTCTATCCGATCCAATCACATAGCTTTCTGAATTTCTGATCTAGTTTATCATGTCCTGGATTAATGGTTATGTTGCAGAAGTTGAACTTCCGGGTTCAGCACAAGACCAAAACTTTGGCCCAGGAGAGACAACTATACAGAGAGATAAATGTGAGCCCGAAGAGGAATGATTATGCTTCAACTTCACTTATGGAAGAGCTGAATGGCACTGTAATTTAAAAAAAAAAAAATCTACATGACAGATTTTCTTTTAAACAGATTATTGAATCCATTATTTGATCTATTAATAAATGCCTTTCGTTTGTGTCATTCGGTTTTCCATGGGACAATTGTAGTTATGGATCATCCCGAAAACAGACAAATGCTGCTACAAGCACTACAACCAGAAGAAATATGAAAAACTAGTTGAAGAAATCAAACAATTTCAAGCGACGAGGAAGATCTCAGAAGGGTCAAGGAAAACGATCAGAAACGTAGTCAAGGTACATAGGTTATATAATGCACATTCATTCCTTGTTTTTGAAGAACATAGCTCTCTTTTTCTTTATAGGGTTATTTGACTGTCATGATACTTAAATTCATAGGTCCAATAAGAATAAATCTGTATGGTGTTTGGAGGTGAGAATATAAGGAGAGAGGAAGGCGGTGTGGAGGGTGGGGATTTTGTGTGATGTTTCATTTCTGGACCCTCTTTCTATGGGTTTTCTCCTCCTGCTCTGTATCTTCCTTCCTTTCTACAGATTCTCTGATAATTTTGTTATTCCTTTATGTTTGTTGAGACTGCCTTCGCGTATAACTGGATAATATTGCTGTAGCGATATACTCATAAATACATATATCCAGATTTTTAGTATTTCAATTTACTAGGTATTGATTTAGTCGTTTACACATTAAGATATCATAACATTGACTAAGCCAGATTCAGGTGTTACAGAACTTAGGTGGGTAACTCATCAAAGGTGTTTTCTGCATTCATGCGTGTTCAAACTCGAGACCTCAAAAGGACTAACGCTTGTTTGGTGGAGAACATAGTTCTAATGAATGCATATATGTGTGAGTGTGTGTGTGTGATCCGGCTGATACATTCTTTGCTTTTGATAGGTCATATGCGATGATTTAACGGATATGGGGAAGAAAAAGAGAGAAGTTGAGACCAAAATTGAATCTTGTGAGAAAGAATTAGAGGGTATAAGTGAAGAAATATGGTCAATTCACGAGGAGGAACAGTTGAATAAAGACAACCGTCACATAAAAGAGGCTTCTATTGTGATTGTGGAGCATCACAAGATTCTTGAATTTTCGTGGTTCCTCAGATATGGAAACCTGAAACATGGTTCCATTGACTCAAATCATATCCACGGGGATGTTAAACATGGAAAGATACTAGTGTATTGGGCGCGCGCCAAAACCCCATTTGATGAATGTATGTAGTTTTTAATCTATATGTGAGGGAATGAAGTATCCATTTCAAGTAGAATTGGATCCGCCCTTGTCAAACACTTCATTAAACCTTTTCCATAAGATCATATTAATTATAACTACTTCCATGATGTTAAAAAAATTAGTTAAAAGTTGTTTATATTTAGGGGTGGAGGTAGTATATATGTACATATATGATCCAACACAGTCTTTTTCCTAATTTGAACAAACTCCTCTTCTATAAACTTATGTACATGCAGCAAGTTGGAACATAATAGATGCTGGTCGTGTTACATAAAATGTACAGTGATATCTGCAAAAGGTTTATTTTTAAGAATAAGTTTAAGGTAGTAATGTCATGTAAACTTCACTTATTATCCTACACAACCGCGTTCAGTAAATTCATTAATTCTTCACGGATGTTGAACAAAAAAAATTAGTCCTTCAAGGATTCTTTACATTCATTAAATTCAATGTACAGAAGGTATTAAGAGAGAAAAAATGAAACCACTTTTGAGCAGTCCTCCATCCACTGGGAAGATGAAACATAGAAAAGTGCGGTGTTGGGGCCTGTCACATGTCCTACATTGGGTGGATTTTCTTGAAACAGGACCTCATAAGGTCTTGGCTTTCCCAACTTCAACAACTGGTTTTTGGGACATAGTTCTTCTTAAGTCTTGTGGTTACAATGTTACTTTTATTAAGTGATAACCAACTAAAGAGGGCTACCTACGGATGATTATCGGCAGGAGGTCGGGGAAAACGTTATAGTGTGGAGCCACTACTATCAATTAAAGAGGGCTACGTGCAGAGGGGGAATATGCTTGAAAGAGGGACCTTGTAAGGTCCTGGGTTCCATAACTCCAACAACAAGTTTTTGAGATTTGATTATCTAAATGCTACAGGCTCTACACATCACATGACATATTATTTGATAAAACTAGACCCCGTCATATAAAATATGGATATTGGATGATTCAAAATGTTTTAACGTTGACATCTTGAATTTAAATGATATTTCAAGCGTGTTTTGATGAACTTAATTGATAAAACGGATGGGAAATGGTGGGGGGGATTTTAAATAACGACGAATTAAATTGCATAAGAGGCGTAGGTTTCCGGTATTAATGAGTTCCTATGATAGAATACTATGGTTGGATAGCAAAGATGGTAATTATTCAGTCAAAATGGGGTACAAAAACAGCGGGGGCATTCACAGGTGGGAAAGAAAGGGGGGCCCGATCTTGCTGATTTGTATTAGCCATCTAAGAGGTTGTGGACAAGACAACCCAAAGTTCTGCAGCTGATGTGGCCCGCAGTTCAGGAGGCATTGGCTACTAAAGAAGCCCTACTCGGAATAAAGTGCTCAAATAATCCTGTGTATGTTATTTAGTGGCCAGGTGGAGACAACTGAGCATTTGATTTTTCTGTGTCCGTGGGCGAAAGCAGTGTTGGTTTGGCTCTCTATTGGCATTGAGAGTTGATGATAAAGATATCTGCAGATGGGTGGAGGTGTGGCTGCAGGGCCTGATGAATATGGTAAGGCTCTTTTTTGCTGGTATTTCTTGGGGGATTTGGAGAGCTAGATGCAGATTTGTGTTTGAGAACGTGGAAGTGGATGCATTAGCCTGCGTTGCAATGAGGTTGGTAAGGGTTTATGGGGAGTCAGCGACAATAAGGAAAAAGATTGGTGTTGGGAGAAAATAATATTGAGAGGAAGATTAAGTGGGAGGAGCTAGGAACTGGAGACATTAAACTAAATGTTTGATGATGCAGCATTCTGTCAACACAGTAAATATGTAGCTGTTGTGAATATTTTGCATTTTCATGATGAAATTAGTGAATGCAGTTGTTTCTTTTATATTAATAAAAATGACTATTTTTTTCTAAAAAATATTATGCACACGACAAACACATATATACATACATATTGAATACTAGCTAGACAATGTTTTACAAGCTAGACTTTTTTTTTTTTGCCGAATACAAGCTAGACAAATAAATATTTTTGGCCCTCCATTTATTTGGGTCAACAGTACATCCGTTTCTGATAACTTCTAAAGTTGACTTTATTGGCGTGAGGTGCAAGCGCTTGTGTTATTAATTTGATCACCAATTGTTTGTTAATATCCACAGGCAATAATGCCGGCTCTCATCGACTTTTCTCTCTTCAAAATTCATTGATCTCTCACATTTGATTACGACACAAAACTTTATATCTATAAATAAACACATACATATAGGCGCAGCAAACTATATCAAAGTCAGGTCGCTAAACCGTTGTGTGAAGAATATCTTCAAAGTCAGGTTTTCAGTCATCACCAGAAAGTAGTAAAGAGGAAAATAGAACATGTGAAAAACCTAAAGTTGCTGTTGTTGATGCACAACAAATACAGAAGAAATGTAATATCCGTATATTCCTTTAAGCGGAAATAAAGGCTAAACTGGTACTTATGTGATGATTAAATACCCATGGATATAGAAATAAAGAAAGGAAAATGCCTTTAGATAAGAAGGATCATAATTGACTAAGTCCCTAGTCTTAAGGATTTTAGATAAAAATGACTAAGGGTAAAATGGTTATTTGCCCTAAATAATAAAGGTAAAATGGTCATTTTGAATAAAGTTGACAAAAAATGTCAAAGTCAACCAAGGGTAAGGTTGGAATTAAGAAAGAGTAGTGATGGCATTTTGGGAATTATGGCAAAAGTAGAAAATGTAATGACATTTTCATAAATAAGTGGTAAATAAAAAATTTCGGAATTAAGGACAATCGAGAAATAATTATTTGAGGTAGCAAGAGTCCTCAAATGGCAGAGACCCAAATTGAGAAAAGTTTAGTTGGGTTATAAAGTAATTAATAAAATTATTACCCGATACTCGGTGCAGGCAGTTTCGTTGTACGGAGAACAACAGTGCCCGAAAAACCCGAAAAAGTATTTTCTTAGAAAATTAATTACAAAAAATCCGGGAAGAATTTTGAGAAACGGAAAAGAGCTTGAGAAGTAGGGAAAAATATAGAATTTTTCCATGTCCTTAAGTCAAATTGGCCGTTGGAAGCCCGTTTTACGGTGTTGCACGCAAATCAAGGAATCCTGACGAGTTACAAGGGAAACCCGAAGATGCTATAGACTAGGACATTATGCCACCTAGGCAAGGAGGCATAGTGAATGACGCCACGTGAGAGATAAAGTCTCCGAAAAAGTAAAAAGGTAGTTACCAACGTAAAGGGTACGTTAGAAAAATGCGTGCCACCGGATCATTTAACTGAACTGGGCAAAGGGCCAACCAGCAAAAACTGACGCCTAGGGGTCTGAAAAATTACTTTTTCAGCTAGGAGGAGATAAGGTGATGTGACTCAATGTGGAGCAAGTATTTCCAACTTGGGCTCCAAGTTTTAATTTCCATTACACAAATTGCAAGAGACTACATTAAACTAAGCAAATCCCTCTCTCTTCCTCTCCTATTTCTCACGCCACTTTCTCTCTTTCTTCTTGGGCAGAAAATTGCTCTCCCTTCTCTCTAGAAAACACTCCCTCCCCAAACAAGAAAGAAGAAACCCAAGCTTCATAACACTAGGTAAGATGCTCTTGCGACCTAATCTCCCTCTTTTTTTGAGTTTATCACTACTACTACCTTCTCTTGAGTTGTTCCTTGAATGATCCTCCCTTTTTAAGGATAAAGGCTAGGACTTCAAGAGTTGAATATGGAAAAGAGAAGGTCTTAAAAGTAATAAATTGTTACAAACTCTTCTTTGACGGGTAAAAGATAAGTTGTTGGTTGTTGTTGTTATTTTAAGTTGTTTGTAAAGATTTATGGTAAGCTCATGTTTATGTAGAGGTGCTGCACAAATTTCTTTTGGTTTAAGGGAAGGTATTTTCTTAGTAGATCAAAGTTAAGAAAAGGGGTTTTGGAAGCAAGGAAACACATGGTTTCATGAGCAAAGTTGAAAAACCCTTCATTTCCTTATTTTTGCTATTTTCGTCCAAGCTAAAGAAAAAATGGAAAGGCTGTATTTTTGAGCATTTTGATGGTTCCATTGGCTTCAAAATGATGTTTTGTGTAGGGTAAAGCTAAGAGATGGATTTTAGAAGCTTAAAGGGCCATAAAAATCAAGTCTTGAACTTGTAGGATACTTAGAAAACCAAAAAGGGGGTTTTTATGTGTTTTGCAAGTTTTCTTGCATTTTGATAATGGAATGTTTATGTGGATGTTATGCCATGAATTTTTAGGGGTTTAAGAGTTCCCAAGAGCATCTTGAAAAAGAACCAAGAACACTTTGGAAGTTGGATTAAAGGAAAGCTAGGATCTTGAGGTAAC
>JANTPZ010115035.1:0-38183 GCA_025593235.1 Vachellia pachyceras
TTCCACCCACTTAGCTTCTTCTGTATCTTTTCTATGATTCCTTTAAATTTCTCCTTTCTTCTCCTAGGAAACACAATTTCCGCCCCTAAGTACCTCCCAAGCTCCTCCACTTCTCTGAAGTTGCATCTACCACAAATCTCCTTTCGTATGTGCTTTTTCACATTGGAAGAGAAAAAGATTTGCGTTTTCTCTCTGCTAACAGAATGTCCAGAGATTTCGCCAAATTCCTGCAAACATAACAAAACAGTATCTATTTGGTTAGTTCCTGCTTCTGCAAAGAGAACCAGGTCATCCGCAAACATCATATGAGAAATATGGGGGCCATTTCTCCCTGCTCTCATTGCTCTCCACTTTTTTCCCCTCACTCTATCTAGAATAAGGTGGGTAAGTTTTTCCATGCCAAGCACAAAAAGATATGGGGACAATGGGTCGCCTTGCCGTAATAATCTAGAGGGGTAAAACTCCTTCATTTTTTCACCTTGCCACAGAATGTTTATTGAAGTGGAGTTAATACACTTCATTATCCTATCTCTCATTCTTTCAGGGCAGCCTACCTCCAAAAGCAATTTTTCCATGAAACCCCAACTGATTTTGTCAGACGCTTTCTCCAAATCCACCTTAATCGCCATATATCCTTTCTTTCCTTGCTTTTTCCTCATTGAGTGCATCAATTCGTTGACAATTATTATGTTGTCATGAATATTTCTTCTTGGAACAAAGCTCACTTGATAAGGAGAGACTACTTTGTTCATGATGTTCTTAAGTCTTTTCACCAAAATCTTTGTGAAAACTTTGTAGACCACGTTGCATAAAGAAATTGGCCTGAATTGAGTAACTCTCTCAGGGTTCTCAACCTTTGGGACAAGAGTTATTAATGTCTTGTTGACTTCTCTGGTATTTTCTTCATCCTTCCACATATCTAAAACAGCATCTGTCACACTTTTCCCCACAATATCCCAATTCTTTTGAAAGAAAACAGCTGGATATCCGTCCGCTCCAAGTGCTTTCATACCACCTATCTGATAAACGGCTTTTTTGATTTCCTCTCCAGTTAGATCAGTATCTGCCTCACTCCAGTCCTCCTTTGTGACCTGAGGCCAACCATGCCTGGTTATGATCCACTTTCTTTGTTCCTTTTCTTCTTTGAACAAAGTCTGGAAAAACTTGCTTACTAGGCTCCCTACTTCTTTCTTTCCTTCCACCCAGTTATTTCCTTCATCTCTGAGCATTGTGATTCTTGCTTTCCTTCTCTTGATGCTAGTCTTAGCATGATAATAGGTTGTGTTTCTGTCACCGTCATTAAGCCACTTGGTTCTGGATTTCTGATACCACAAAATCTCTTCTTGTGCAAGGATCTCCATTAGTTCGTCATTTAACTCTTTTTCCAGTTTTTCCAGTTTATCTTTGTCCCGCAGCTGATTGGTTCTTTTGATGCTCGCAAGACGCCTGAGAAACTTGTTCTTTTTCTTGATTATATGTCCGAAAGTGTGAGTATTCCAATAAATTAATCTGTCTTTTAGCTCCTCCAACTCCTGAGAAATCTTCTTTTTCCCTTCCCAGTTATTGTTGAGCATATTTTTGAACTCATCATGCCTCAAACCTGAAAGGGCGATTCCTTCTTTCTCCTTTCTCCTGTTGATGATCAGATTTTATCCGCGGTCCCACCTGACCGTTTGCTTCTTGAAATCTGCTACTCTATCCTCTATTACACATCGCACAATCTAGCCTCTTATAAAGTCTTTGTGCTGGAGGAATTCTTGGTCCCCTCCATGTGTATCTAGGTCCTATTAATCCCAGGTCCACCAGCTTGCATTATCAATGTTTTCTCTGAACCTCATGCATCTTGGAAAGCTTGCTTCTTTGCCTCCTCTTTGTTCATTTACCTCACTAATATCATTGAAGTCTCCAGCCACCAGCCATGGTCTCCTTTCTGTTGCTGCTATTTTTTCCATTTCCTTCCACAAAATTTTTCTCTCAGCCTCTCTAGGACTTGCATAAACTGATGTGAAAACCCATCTCCCCTTTCCAAGTCCTTCCACTTCCCAATAAAGGAATTGCCTATGCTCTTGTATGACTTTCAACTGGATGGAGTCATCATTCCAAAGAATCCAAATGCCTCCTGACATACCTTGAGATTCAGTAACAGCTTAATATCTATAACCCAGTCTCTTCCTCACTTTGTTAGCTGTTTCACCACCGCATCTAGTCTCCAGAGTAACTACTATTCTAGGAAAAAATTTTCTCTTGTATTCTTTAAGTGTAGAACTGAATGCTTTTCCCGCTGCACCACGAGCATTCCAAATAAATATCATTAAAGAAACTTACTTGATTGCTGGTCCTTATGCATGAGAATACTCATACGTATCTTCTCTCTGGGCTTCTGTCTCTGCACCTGTCCAGTTCTCCGTTCGATAGCTCACTTCCTCGGCTACTATGGGCCTGCCTTCTTTGATCCTCTTCTCCATGGCCCAAGTCTCTCTCTGCATCTATTAAGTCTGGAGGTACCGTTTCCAAACTAGGTTCTCTATCATTTTCTTTGTCCGATGGGCCCATTTGGCTATGTTCATCAATAGCCATATTATGTTCAGCTGCAAGCCCAATTAGCCCATTAGTAGTCCTCACGTCCTGGCCCATTTGTTCCTTACTTTCCTCTCCATCTATAATCATTCTCTACTCCTTTCAATCTACATTGTTTGTGTCCCGTGACTGTCTATTGCTTTCTCTTTCCTGCCTTACTTGTCCCATCCGTTCCTTTTGTACCACCTTTTACGTTTTCTCTGAGCCTCCCTTTCCCCGCTGGTCACTGTCATTTTTCCTTTCCTTCGCCACTTTCTCTGCATTAGCCTCCTCTATTACTCTAGTTGTAGTTTCTTTTCTTGTTACAACTCTGAATGTCTCATTTTTCTCTTCCAATCTATTTGAAATGTTATGCAAAGGTACTCGTTCAGCTATCTCCTTTCCTCTTATTGTCCTATCTCCGTCTTATGTACTCAGCACGTCATATCTCGAAGCTACTTCCACTTTCTTCTTATCAGCCCTGACCATCTTATGTCCTTCCTTGTCAGATTTACTTTCCTTGGCATTCGTGCATCTCCCTCTTCTCGACTCTTGCACTATCATCCAACCACCATATGTGGTGGCCGGAGTCTTGCTGGATCTCCTCTTTCAAGCTTTCTTCCCTTTTCAGGCTCATCACCTCTGCCACTTTGAATCTCTGTTTTGCTTTTCCTCTCTGCGTACAATGCCCCATATCATGCTCATACCTTCCACAATGAAAACATATTAGGTTTAAACCTTCATATTCAATCCTCAGCTTGTGTCCATCTACAGAGTAGGAAGGTAACAATGGCGCATTTATATCAACTTCTACGCACATCCTTGCATACATTGTCCTTGCCCTTGCAAGAGTCATTTCATCTCCTTTTATGGCTCTTCCTATCTTGTTACCCAAGTGGAAAAAGAACTTCTTGTCATGGTAATCCACCGGTAGTCCAGGTAGTCTTACCCATACTGCAACCCTTTGTATTTCCTCTTGCCATGGATTGAAATTTCGCTTCCAAGTTTGCACTGTCAAATACTGGTTTTGAATCAGCCATGGTCCTCCATCAAGCGCAAAAGATATTTTGGAACGACGCTATCATATAACAGTTTCCTATTGCCATTAACTCAACTCTTCCTCCCTTTCCCCATTTCATTTGTAGCTTCTTTCTCAAGTTCATGTAACCCACAGATCCTCCAAGTATTTTGATTATTAGGGACTTCACCCAATATTTCTCTAGACATTATTTCTCCTTTTCAGAAAACTCAATGTTTACTCCATTTTCAGTCTCTGTGACTACTACCCCTTCTTCAACACTTGTTGTCTCATTCAGTAGCAGGCTTCCATCCCACGCTTCCTCTTTTTCATTTTCTTCCTCAGGTTCTAGTCCTAAATTTCTGGTAGATGCTCTTGGCTTCACAATGTCGCGATACGAGGGGCCTGTTCTTCCTTCCATTCCCTTAGTCTGATTCTCCTCACACATCCACTCCTCCATCCTTGGTTTAAGAGAAACTTCACCCAAAAAACAGCCCTCCTTCCTTGGGAGTTTTCCTTTTGCTGCTGCCCTTTCCTCCGGAGTCATCACAGCTTGACTTCTCAAATCCCCTTTCTCCTCTCCCGTGCTTAGCATGAAACAGACATTTCTGTTACCCTCCTCCAGACCCCCCGAAGGCCGGTCCGGTGGTTGGTTACGTGAAAGGTTCTCAGAAGACTGCATTACCCACCAAACGCTCTCTCTCTCTCTAAAACTCTCTCTGTAATCTTTAAAATATTTTTTAATAGAGAAATCTTAGGTTTCAAACCGAGGTTTTGTAACTAAAATAGCTTTTCACACAAATTTTTATATTTGGACAAAACCTAGATTTTGAAACCAAACTTAAATTTCAGGAAGTGATGGCAAACAACCCTAAAAAGATATGGGGTTATATAATAAGTTGATGATGATGATAAGTCTAACATACAAAGTACATACCCTGTACAACAGCCATAGCTCTCAATTAACTAACTACTTATTATACATATGACACTAGTTATATAACACCCTTTTAATCAACCATTAAAAGCTATTTAGCATGTGAAAGTTCATTTTCAATTGCAATCCCATCCCAAAACAAAATTTTTTAAACATCAAATCCTGGCTTATACAACTTTTCATGTAATTAAATTAACAACATCATAAAATCAGGTTAATAAATAATATGAAAAAGAGGAAGTTGAAATATATATATATATATAATAAAATCATAAATTGTAAGTGTTCATAAAAAATCGTAAATAGGTCACAAAATAATATCAACCGGTCCAAATAAACAATTCTCCATACCCTAGACACAGAGAAATCATGAAATTGCTCGTTAGAAAAGAATTAGTGCTTGTTTGGAGATCTATTGGGGGATTTTGTTGTAAGAATGTGATATGAGTTTTGTTTCGATTTGTGTGCAACGTGGTTGAGAATGAGTTACCAAACATGCACTTAATCCTCATACAAATCCTTAATTAAAATAAGAACTCAAACCATATAGTGCCATTTTGAAAAATTGTTGGGAGAATGCATTCTCTACCGAATGCATTTATTTTTAGATGAACGTTAAATTTAGAATGCATTTATTCGAGTTACAAACTTACGAACTTTTGATTTCAAAATACATTTTAGGGAAAAAAACCATTGGGGCACATAATTTGTTCACAACAAAGTTACATTTTACAACGTTAAAGGCAAAGAGGGCCATACTTATGTCATTGAATTTATTAATTTACTTGACTAGCTAATTAGCTATTACATGCACCACTCCGGAATGTGGGCAAGCAGCCGGTGAAACCCTGCGTCATTTCCTAATGCTCGCCTTCTTCGAACCGCTCAAAGAAAGCTCTGCGCTTCTTCACCTTCGATTGGAACTCGGACGCATGAGGTCTCGTGTTGCGTCCGCTCACTAAATGTCGTTTGGACCTATCTTCATCAAACCAGACCATATGCAGCTCAGGCAACGGCCAAGTCGCCCTTTGAATCTAACATTTTAAGAATTCTTCGGAACGAGATCGAGTACCAGTCCGAGTATGCACCTCCAGAACAGGTTCACACCCCCTTCTTTTCTTAAGTATGATTTTGCCCTTTTTTTTGGGCTAATCGTTTCATTTAGCTTATCGTTTTCCTCATTTTGGGGTTGTAATTACTTGGAGTTGTTGGTCATGGAAATTTATGATTCCTATCTCCTTGTTACTGTTAATTTCTGGAGCTTGTTTCATTATATGTTCCCCCCCTAAACAATGCAGCCTTGACAAAATTCAGCTCATTCACTGTTCAAGATCGCCCAGGTGAGCCGTGGATTACAATGAAGGGGAGGTTTGGGGACAAAGAAGAGATAAAAATTGAAGCTACCATGTTTGATGGGTATGCACAGGTTCCTAAGCTTGGAGATGACAGTTCTGGGGCTAATGTCCGTCTTCACATCAGTCTACTCGTTGATATTTCAAAGGAGGAATGTGGCAGTGAATTGGAATTTGTCTGCTCAGCATGGCCAGAATCCATAGAGATCCAAAGAGTTTATATACTAAGGCGTGATCGGATGCAGGCTATGCCTTACACGGGGCCTGATTTCAGGTTTGACATGTTAATGTCTTTGCTTCTTACATATTGGTTGCTTTAAGCTAGTTTTAATCTGAAATTTAACATATCCAAAATATTTATCAAGTTTATGTTGGTGATTTGAAGTTTTTTAATGTGAAGTTGTTGGTAATTCTGCTCTGGTTCAATTGTTGATTCAGGACTTTGAATGCCGATATTCAGGAGAAATTTTGTGACTACTTGGAGACAAGGGGAATAAATAATGAATTATGTGTTTTCTTGCATCAATATATGGCTAACAAGGACAGAGTTGAGCTCCTACTGTATCTGGGAAATGTCAAGTCTTTTGTAGAAAGGTAAAAGGTTATCTTGGCTGGTCAGATCTGGTATGAACAATTGATTTTGCCGCTAGTTTAGTTTCCTTAGATGAAAATTCAACTTTTTCTTCAATATTTGGCAATGTAAATACATGTCAAGCAATGGAGCCTTGTATGTGCTTTTTAGCTTGGAGATTCAGCACGGAGAAGAAAATCTGGGCTAATAAAAAAAAAATAGAATTCTTTGCAAGACTTGTGACCATATTTTTGAGGTCCAGGAACTTAAATTGGTTGTATGAAATCATTCATGTCTACGCTGTCCTTGCTTTTGGGTCAACTCTATTGCCCTGTTTTGTGATATATATATTATTGCATTAATGCATTCCCTTTAATTTTTCCCAGCTAGTATACCAGGGAACTGATAACGGCTTTGTTTGGTAAGGCCGTTGGAAAAACGGACACAGATTCCGAGGTACTTTATGTGAGAGGAATTTTGTCTCGGTAAGAGTGTCCGTTGGCCAAACGGCCAAACCAAACGCAGCTAACCTTTGTTCTAATGGGTATTTGAAACTGTCTAGTCAGTGAGAAATAGTGCTCAGACATTGTTGGCACTTCCTCACGTGTATTGAATCAAAAGCTCTTTATCACCCGTAGATTCCTGTGTTGAAAGCATCTGTTTTCACTTTAACGAGTTGTTTTGAATCGGGTAACGCTTGCATTTGTCATGGCTATTCCCAGACCTTAGAAAGCTGCTCTGCTTTTGGATTCCATTGGAAAGCAACTTTCTTTCTTTTCCTTTTATTTTCTTAATATCAAACTATTCGGCATGGAAAAGCTATATTGGACTCCAAATAATTTTGGTTGAGTTGATTAGGGCTACAAAGTACAAAGGTGGTTCCTAATGTTTTTTTTATTGTAGCTGCATATTCAGAATTTGAATCTAAGAGCACTAATTAAGCTAGCACAGTTAATTACTAGCTGAGCTACTCATTTGTCAGGTCTTGCATAGCTGCCTAGGAACAATTGCTTCTTTTGAAAAAGTGCACCAGATGCTCTTCATTGCTACCATGTTCAGGATATGCTCCAAAAGAGAGAAGGGGAACAAACAAAACCTCATTAGTTCCCTCTCAAATTGCATTGATATAACACCTACATGGAGGAGGCATATGTTAGTCCAAATAGCATGACTTAAGATACACATCTGAATGACCTTGAGGTGTTTGCCCTTCATTTTTATTAGGCAGTATCTTGAAGGTCTGAACGTCATATCTGTGTAGATTAGGGGACAGTGAGGCCTTTCTGAACTTATTGAAAGATCCTTTACCATATTGATATTTGAGTTAGCAGAACGTTAGTACATACTTATGCCATGTTTGGTATAGTGGAATTGAGAGGTGGAATTGGAAATGGAATTCATTTTCTATATTTGGTATGGTGGAATTGGGGGTGGGAATTGAAAATGGAAATGGAATTCAAAATGGGTAGAAATGAATTCCATGATGTAACCTATGGAATTGTATTCAATTCTATCGAATTGATTTTTTGGTCTCTCATTTTTTTTCTATATTTATATCCATTTCCATCCTCATTTCTATTTCCATCTCCATCTCCATTTTCACCAAAATCAATTCTAGCGTCCAAAGGTTTGAGAAGTGTGTCTACTGTGTAGAAACCACACTTGAAGATATAATATGCTTCCACCATCGCCTCAAGTCATCTGAATGTCTCGATTTTCTCCCAAACTAACTTCAAAATAAACTTCGCAATTTGCATGCTTGAGATTGATTGCAATGATTGTCAGGTCATCGATTGTTTCCAAGTTATGACATATCATGTACCTGAATTTTTCTTATGGAAAAAAAACCGGCCAAACACCCTGTGCTTTTCAAGGAAGAAAAATACTTATTGCAGTCAATGAATTATTACATATCCCTGTAGCTATACAACTAACTCCATCTTTGGATGGGAGCCTGGGAGGAAAAGATGAGAAAAAAGAAGAAAAATTGTAGGAGGATTGAAGTTCTTTGTTTCAATGAATGGATGGAAAAGGAGGAAGGGAAATGAGGGGTGAGGCTCATCATAACCCCCAGGATATCATGACAAAAAAAAAAATAGAGGGTTAATAAAATTTTTAGTTCTCTTTTTTGACTTTGTATGAATTTGGATTTTAGTTCGTTGTATGGTTTTGGTTTTTATAATTTCAGAAGGATGAGAAAGCAAAACCATAAATTTAGAATTCGATGGACTAAAACCAAATTTATGCCATCTTAGAGGATAAAAAATGATATTAACCGAAAATTGAATTAGACAATCTATTTTGGCTTGAAAATCGATGACCAGACCATTCATTTAGCTTGACTAATGGGTGACTTGACACAGAGTCGTTTGATATAAATTTGTATAACCCAAGAGTAATAATGAGTTACAATTTTTTTTTCGAGACATTCCGAAGTGTAACAATGATGGAAGACCGGATATGTAGCTGTTTGTTTTAACATATTTACACAAATCAAAGCAAAAATCCTTTTACATACCTATCAACTGTAAATCATGTAACAAAAATTTCATGGAACCATGAAGGAATTGTTGAGATATTAAATCATAGGTAAGAATATCACTCATATATCAAGATCACTTACCATCGATGGTGGTGACGGGGTTGATGATAGAGTAGGAGATCAAGGCCTTTGGTGGCAACATCGTATTCTTCATCAAGCTATGTCTCGAATTGCAATTTGTATTTAGCAATGGAAGCTACTTTTCTAGCACAATTTATGATTTATAAGGTAAGTACGTAAGAAGATTTTTTTTTTTCATATTGTAAAAGCTCAAAACGATGAAACTAAACGAAAATAGTGGTTCTCGTACTATCCCTTGAAAGCGTATCCACAAGATAATCTGGAGCTGATGAGGAGAATTGCACCAGGTCCGTGAACTCTATCAACGCATGCTGTGCCAAAACGTCCACAACCTGATTAGTTTCTGGTCTGTGATGGGTTTTAAAAGGCATGTAAGTTTAATAGAATAATTTGAAGTAATACGAAAGCGTACCTGAATCCATGGATGTGATTGTTGGAACGGACAAATCAACTAGGTTACCGTTAGGGGAAGAGAGAAACTGTCTGCAGATGAGAAAGTATATGAAGCTATGGATGTGGTTGTCAGAACAGGCAGATCAACCAGATTATCATTAGGAGATGAGAGAAACTGCTTGCAGATGTGCCAAAATTGGGCATCAGTATATCATGATAATCAATTAAACCCACTTAATTCCTTAAATCTTAATAGATTACTTTATATTTGGGCCAGAATAAAAAATAATGGCACCACATATAAGTGTAACATGTGACTCATTGTTAAATTATTTCAACGGTTTGCACCAACACACAGTCTTCCATTCTTTGTCCAAGAGTCGCAGAACGCCACCACCAAAAGGCTATCGTGACAGACTCTGATAGCCTTCTGATGTTTAAACATTCCACAAGCTCAAGGCAGTCCGTTTCCACAATGACTTGCTGAAAGCCTTTATCCCAAGCGATATTGAGTCCCCGAAACATAGCCCACACCTCTGCAGTGAAGCTATCTTGCGGTCCGAGGTTAATTGATGATGGTGTATATACTAATATTATATAATTTACGTAGTCCACAGATTAATTGGATAATTTTTGTCATTCTAAGTTATATTATTTTAATCGTAGCCAAATATATTTAAAGTTTAAACTATTAATTTATAAGTTCTAAGACCAGTTCCATTTTCATTACCTACGAAGCAAGGCGATTTTTTGGGGGAAAAAGATTCTTGTACCATTGCTCTTCCTAATCATACCATCTTCTCACTCCAACCAACCCCGTCATCTTGCCCTGAGCATAGTCTTCTCACTTCCGGTAATAAAAAAAAAAAAAATACTTCATTCAATTTCTTTTTAAGTATATGTATGAAAAATATAATTTGAAACACATAGTATTTGATTTTTCTTCCAATCTATTATTTGATTTCTTAAATATATTTTTATGCATACAATGTGTGTGTCTGGGAATTCGTTGGGAGAAAGGAGTTTACAGATTAAATGAATAACTTACGGATTTCGAGATGCTTTTTACGGATTTTAAAATATCTTTTGTCTTAACTTACAAGCACTGTTAGAGGAAAGATTTTCCAAACATGCACAAAATAATCAGTTAGATAAGATAATAAATTATCTCTTCAGTTCCTTTTTTTTCCTTTCCTTGTGAGAGTTGTTTGGTTTGGAGGTAGGTGTGGGGAAATGAGTAGAAATGAGTCACTTACCTCATTTGGTTTTTAATTTTAGGGCCTGTATGGTTGGGGGATGAAAGGGAATGAAAAATGAACCCCTCCCTTATTTGGTTTAAAATTTTGGAAGGGAGGGGACGAAAAACCTATCTTCTCATTCCCTCCCCCCTCATTTTGGTTCCTCCAAATTGGGGTTTTTTTTGGAGAGAATAAAAAATTATGACTATTTTATCCATCAATTTTATCATATCCCATCCATAACCCTCTTGATTTAAGGTTAAAAAATGCAGTGTTCACAATGCTTCTTCCTCTGCACCCGTGTTCTTTTCTCCTGCCCACACTAGCTCTTGTCTTGCCTACATTGTCCTAGACCATCGCTGAAATGTCCTAGTGTGTGAGTATTTTGATGAGCTTGTGCACCCATGGATGTGTGTCTATAGTGGGCAAGCAATGTTAGGAATTTCCTGTGTGCTTGAGTTACTAGCCTGTTATATTTTACTGCTAGTGTCTCATCAATGATATTATTGCTGCCATACCTTCCCATTAAGTTGATATATCTATAATATGTGAAATTAAGGTACATATAAATTTTATTTTAAATTATTTAAATAAATTATATGATAGAAGCACCTTAATAACTGTTTTAATTAATAAAATAAAATGAGAGCTTAATTTTCATGACTGAAAACTAATTTAAATAAATTATATAAGTAAATAAATATAAATCAACATATAAGGGTAAAATGGTAAATTAGTTATTAACTTCTATTTCTTCCTCTCCTGAACCAAACAAAATATCATTAAAAATTCTTCCCCTTTCTACCCCTCTAACTAAACCAAACAAGGTAACCTTATACTTTTTCATCCCTTACCATCCCCTACCATTCCCTTCCATTGCCTTCCACAAAAGCACACATAGCCTTAGGGCCCGTTTGGTTCACTGAAAATATGTCGATGGAAATGGAAAATCATGATTTTCCATCGGCGGCGATCATTTGGTTCACCGAAGGCGAAGGAAAATGGCTTCCCACGGAAGCCGTACGCGTGAAAATCTCTTCCCACCAGAGCCAAATTCAGTCGGTCAATGGAAGAGGCAAAAGACGAAGTTGTCCTCCTGCGCGCTCGCTCTCACTCCTCCTCAGACTGTCTTCTCCGTCGTTGGTGTGCTCTTGCGCGCCCTCTGTTGCTTGACATTGCATTGATATCATCGCTGAAGAAGTAGATGTCGTCGTAGAAGACAACGAAGAAGACGACGAAGATGATAGAAGACGACGGCAGAAGACGCAGATGACGGAGGAAGACATAGACGATGCACCATATCTTCACCTCATTCGAATGGGGTGAAGATGAGATGAAAATATTTCACTATGAAAAGGGTGTCATTCGAGTGGGAAAAAGTCTCATTCGAATGAGAGGTTTAAAAATTTGAATATGCATTCGAATGTGTTGAAGATATGGTGAAGATGAAGAGTGTCATTCGAATGAGCCTTTGCCTCATTCAAATGACACCCTTCCAAATTCCACAATGAAGCTAAAAACGAAGGGTGTCATTTGAATGGGAAAAAGGCTTATTTGAATGAGAGGTTTAAAAATTTAAATATCCATTCGAATGTGGTGAAGATGAATGGTGTCATTCGAATGAGCCTTTGCCTCATTCGAATGACACCCTCGAAGGGTGTCATTCGAATGGGAAAAGTCTCATTCGAATAAGAGGTTTAAAAATTTAAATATCCATTCGAATGTGGTGAAGATATAGTGAAGATGAAGGGTGTCATTCGAATGAGAAAAAGGCTCATTCGAATGAAAGGTTTAAAAATTTAAATATCCATTTGAATGTGGTGAAGATATGGTGAAGATGAAGGGTGCCATTCGAATGAGCCTTTGCCTCATTTGAATGACACCTTTCCAAATTCCACTATGAAGCTCAAAATTCAATTATGCATTCAAATGTGGTGATATATTCGCAGCTCATCTTCAGTGATGGAGAAAAGAGAAACAAAGGATGAAGACGAACAAATAAATCGGAGAAGATGAACTATATACGTCGCCGTAGAAGACAAAGCAAGACGACAGAAGATATGGTGATTGAGCTCATTGCACCGGCAACGAAGAAAAGATGAACAGAGGGTGAAGACGAATGGATAATCATGTGTTGCACGACGTTGCAAATAAATCATTCATCTCACAACATTTGAAAACGGAATAAGCAAATTGTCACCGGAAAACGGAATAAGCAAATTGTAATCGAAAAACGGAAAAAGCAAATGTGGCCGGAGAAGACGACGAAAAAGTGGAGAAGATGACGGAGAAGACGCGCATCTTCACCCTCCATTCGAATGGGGTGAAGATGAAGCCGTCATCTTCACCTATATATTAATATATATATAATCAATAAAATATATATTAAATACATATATATATATAAATATATATAATTAATAAATATAATATAATTAAATATTAAAGAATAAATATAAATAAGTTATTTTTTATTAATAAATACTTATATTTATAAAACACACTTTATATTTGTCATTAGGGGCAATATAGTCATTGATAGAATTTTCCTACTCTCTTTCCTACAATCTTAACCCAACTAAACAAAAATTTTCCCATCAACCTATTTTCCATTCCAGTGGCAACCAAACAAAAATTTTCCTTTCCATTACCTTACATCTAATTCTTTCAACCAAACGGGCCCGTAGAAGGGAAGGAAACCAAAATTTTGAGTAATTTCCCCCCACTTGTTTCCCTCCAATTTGAGGGTTTTCGAAAGAGAGCTAAACTTGGGTCCCATTTTACCTGTGATATTTCAATAGTACCAAACAGAGAGGTAACAAACAAACCACTCCTTCACGTTCGAGGCCTCCAATCTCAGCTTCTTCACCGGACTCTCCACGCACCGCTCCACCCTCTGCCTCTTGGCGTCTTCACCGCATCGTCGCCCACTCTCCATCTGCGTGTTCACCGCATCTTCCCTCCACTCCTGTGTAGGCTTTTTTGAGTTGAGGCATTTGGTGAATCAACGACATCTCGGTTCTTTTGCTCTTACCACACCCTCCCAATGCCTTCATTGCCCACCGACTTCCTTCGTCAGGCAGGCGGCACCGCCATCGTCAACGGCTGCCTCACGACGGAGCTCGAACGCCACGTTGCTGACCTCAACGATCCTCTCTGCAGTGCCTAATGCCTCGCCCCACCTCATTTCGAGGTACTCTTTCCCAGATTGAAACTATCTCAGATTGAAATAAGCTCTACTGCTGTGAGATGTCTGCGTCCAAGCTCTTTGGGTTGTTTGCATCGGATACAGACTTGAGGTAAATGTATTTTGAGGGATTTTGTCCCGTATGAATGGATTTTGATTGCCCAAACGGGTTAACCAAACAAGCCTATTGTCCACTTCACCAATCTGGATTTGGATCGATGCGATGCCACATCTCTTCATTTGCCCTTGTACGGCACTCTACTCCCTCCCTTCGTAATCTCTCAGCTGCCCCCTCTTATGGCCTTTTACATGTGAAGGTTAAATAAATTCATTTCTAAATAATATAACTAAATCAGTTCTTTCTTGAAACAATCCATCTGAGACCCTGCATAAAAGTAGCCCTGTGTCAAGAGATGTTGGTCTTTATTTGACTTGTAACTGCTTGGATCCAAAGTGTTGAGTCTGGGATTGTCCTATTTGTCTAAATATTCTTTTTCTTGAATGCATTTTTATTATTTATTACCTACGATTGTCCAATTTGATCTCATTCATTTGATTTGGTAACACGAGAAAATTTTGGCAAATTATGTTAGGCAAAACATATTATGCTAGGTTAGGCAAGGCATATTATATAAAAGGTATCATGAAATTAAATTACATATAAATCATATTTCTAATTATTTAAATAAATTATATAAGATAAACACTTTAATAATTGTTTTAATTAATTAAATAGAATGAAAGATGAATTTTCATGAGTAAAAACTTAATTTAAATAAATTGTATAAGTAAATAAATATAAATCAACATATAAGGGTAAAATGGTAAATTGATCATTAATTTTCATTAATTCTTTTTCTGAACTAAACAAAATATCATTAAAAATTCTTCTCATTTCTTCCCTTCTAATTAAACCAAATAAGGTAAGTTTATACCCTTTCATTCTTTGCCATTCCCTCTTTTTCATCTTCTCCCTTTTCCCTCCATCAAACCAAACATAGTTTAAGTGTAAATTCACATGGGTGTATCCTCAAATTTATTACTAGATCAAGATTGTTTAGATTCCACTTGGGCAATTTAAATTTACTTCTTCTTCTTAGTTTAATGATATAAAATTTAAAATAAAAATCAACTTTTTTAAGCTAAAAAAATCACCATTTAAAAAATAAAATTTGAACTCTCTAAAATTTTGCATGCATAATGGCTCTGACGAGGGTCTGCTTATTTATAAGACTTCTCGAAGCATTTAAAAAAAGTACTTTTATATAATTTAAAATAAAATTTTCTTATATTTTTATCAATAATTTTATAAAATTATTTAAAATAACTCGATGCAAACTCAGTCAGTTCGGATGGATGTGTAAATTTTCCGCATGGCCATCCCAAAAAAACAAAAATCTGAGATAGATGAGCAAATTTTCCACATGGCCGACAGAAATTTTTTTAAAAAAAAAAAGTCTACCAGCTGTCGGACCGATACTTTTGGGAATAAGGGCCCAAAAGTAAAAGAAGTGGCCCCAACTCTTAAAGGATTGCGACCCCCCGGCTGCTGTCATCCTCATCTTCTTCCTTCATTTGGGGCTTAAAGTAATCGCGATCTGCTCGCACCCCGTTCATCTTCCGAATTCCTGAGGTAAATAAAAGTCTCTCTCTTCTATATATATATGTATATATATGCGCTTTATTACTTTTCAGACTTCGAATCGTATTCCTTGTTAATGTTCACTTCTGCTCCTATTTCGCTTGGTTAGGATCTCCAAATCCTCCCGATTTCATGATTAATTTACTCATATAGATTTATATGGAAGGCTATTTTTGTCAACCTCTAAAGACTACCATGACATGTGTTAAATTATTATTTTTTTGATAACAGAACGTTGTGAGTATTTTTCCTTGTTGGCGAAGGCTTTGAAATCCTCAAAGCAAAACACACATCACTTCCACCTAAATTTTTACTAATACATACATGTGTGTGTGTGCAAACGTTTTGTTTAGTTTGTTTTGATGTATTTATATTAAGTTTTATTCTATCTTGATTTGTTAGTT
Source organism: Vachellia pachyceras (assembly GCA_025593235.1). Classification (NCBI taxonomy): domain Eukaryota; kingdom Viridiplantae; phylum Streptophyta; class Magnoliopsida; order Fabales; family Fabaceae; genus Vachellia; species Vachellia pachyceras. Next base: position 15,922 of record JANTPZ010115035.1, read on the forward strand.
ACTTGGTTTGGAGAAGTTGAAGTGGAAAAATGAAAGGAATGATGGAGAAACCAGGAGCTGGTGGAAGGCCAAAGGCAGCTGACATGTGGGAACACGTGACGGTATTGGCAGGGAAGAAGCAAGTAAGGTGCAATTATTGTGGATTGGTATTTGCAGCAAGTGCTAATAGGATCAAATATCATATTTATCAAATTAAGGGTATGGGTATTAGACCCTGCCCAAATCGACTGAAAGAGAAAGACCACCTCCTTGATTCACAAGGTATGCTTCACAATTCTTTTTTCTTTCTCTGAAATGTTTGCACAAGTTGGTGCATCACCGACCCATGAACCCACAAGGAAAGATCCCATAAGCACACAAACCAATCGAAATATTCACACGTTACGAAAGCTATATGGAAGAACAAGGATTCGAATATTGAGAGATGCACAAGTTAATTAAGCCTTGGTAAGTTTGTTAGTTCAATGAAGAACCTTAGAGAAAACTCTCTCAAGTCTGATTGCCCAAGAAGCAATTTTTTAATTCTCAAAGTCCAAATCTGATTCAAAGACGAGGGATAAAATGTATTTTAAAGGTCACATTCCAAATATTTGATCTAATAGCATTAAATGCAATATAGGATATCAAAATATTAAATTCTAAATTAAAACAACCATTTAGGCTTAATTCTTGGAGCAAGGATATTTAAAATTCAAATCTTCTTGAAATATGGATATTCAGAATTCACACCTTTTCTAGCTCCTCCTAGAATTCCCACTAATACAACATTCTCCTTGGGTCACAATTGTGTTGAATCACGTACATTATTGTCATGTCAATGCTATAGGGTAATGAATTTTGGGCTTTAAATGGACAACATGAGCATAAAGTGGAGGTAGTTGAGATGAGGATACTGATATGGATGTGTGACTATGATAGAATGGATATGATGCATAGTGATCAAATTCATAGATGAGTCGAAGTTGCAGCTATTGAGGAGAAAATGGTGGACAATTATTGAGGTGGTTTGAGCATGTTCAGAGAAGGCGCTTGAGGCATTAGTAAGAAGGTTGGATAAAACAGTGTGTAGTCATCTGAAAAAGGGCAGTGGAAGATTGAAATGCACACTCAAGGAGGTTATGGAGAGAGATCTTTTGGTTAATAATTTATCCAGAGATATAGTCTATGATAGAGCATAAATGCATTATGTGATTCATGTTGCCAAGCCCACATAGTGGGATTGGGCTTTGTTATTGTTGTTGTTCAAAAATTGACAAATTACTTAGATACAATGTTTAACAATGCATTTAGTTTTGCCGAATTCTAAATATAATATTGGTAAGTACCCAGAATCTAGGTAACATACTAGTCTCTCCTACACTCTCTCACAGCAAGAATCTCACTATTGAGTAGTTATAGAAGCCTTGGGGAAGGAGAATCTCCAGTATGTAAACAATACTAATTCATTCATTCATTGATAATCTGCTCATACATGGTTCTGGCATATTTATGGACAGAAAGGAAAACTAATTAATTGACTCTCTAGACGTGGGCACTAGAAGACTAGTGGACTAAAGCATAACCACAACAAATACGGAACCCATAAACAAGAACAACAACTGACACAAGACTAACAACAACTGACACAAGACTTAATCAATACTCATAACCGTTCTCCTATTTTGGTGGGCTGCTGGTGTCATTACTCCCCCCTGAAAAATCGCCTTGTCATCAAGGCGGGATTGGAGGGACCCAATGTGTGTCCTTGACAGGTTCCAGGGAAGCTGGAATAGAGTCGCTGACTTCCAGCAAGGAAGGAGAGCAACGGTGGCCAGGCCTGAAAATGGCGCCGCATCGGAAGCAAAGGCCTTTTTACTCCTTTGTTGTCGGGTTTCGTCCCAAGGTTGCGTCATCGACGTTGGAGACGCAAGCTACTGCGATGTGTGGGTCTGTGGTACTGGCGAGGACGAAGAACCAGAGACGGGGCTGGCTGTCGCTGCTTGGCCTCGTGTTGGGTCTTCACTTGGAGCAGATTGGATCAATTCGGTTTGGGCTCGGGATGCAGGCTCAAGCGGAGCCAACTGGTGGGAATAGGGAATGGGCTTGGGCCCATGATTAAACCTCTTCTTCTACATTTCCAGGGCCAGGCTGGAGGCACGATATACCGTGTGTGGCTTGTGCAGGTGAACCTTGGCACGCAGCTCCTCTTGCAGTCCATTGAGGAACACGCCAAGCAAGCAGTGGTTGGGCCAGTTCGTTATGCGCGCCACTCGCCGTGCCCACTCCTGCCGGTACTCCTGGACACTTCCGGTTTGGTGAATGCTACAGAGGTGCTCATTGGGATTCAAGAATTCTGGTGGCCCAAAGTGCTCACTGAACGCCTTGATGAGCTCGTCCCAATAGAGCAAAGTTCGTTCGGTGTTGATCCAAGAAAATAAATCTAAGGCATCCCCCTCCAGGTACATCTCTGCAATCTCGATTTTGTCATCTTCCGGGGTTGCGTAATACCGGAAAAATTTTTCCGCTTTAAGCACCCATCCATGTGGATCGCCGCCGCGGAATTTGGGGAACTCGATTTTTGCAATTGGAGGCTGATGTTGAGGGAATGCTGCCTCGTCGTCCCTATCGTCTGCCCAGCGCCTTCCTTTTCTTCCGTCATGTTTGCGTGAGTGCATCTCCAGTGCGGTAACCTTCTCGCGCAAATCGTCCAGCGCATCGAGCTTGGCAGCAATGGCTGCCAATGGGTCAAGTGCGACATCATTGTCGCCGGCGGTGGAACGTGTGGTCACCATAGTTGGGCTCTGATACTAAATTGGTAAGTACCCATAATCTAGGTAACTTACTAGTCTCTCCTACACTCTCTCACAGCAAGAATTTCACTAATGAGTAGTTATAGAAGCCTTGGGGAAGGAGAATCTCTAGTACGTAAACAATACTAATTCATTCATTAATTGATAATCTGCTCATACATGGTTCTGACATATTTATAGACAGAAAGGAAAACTAATTAACTGACTCTCTGGACGTGGGCACTAGAAGACTAGTGGACTAAAGCATAACCACAACAAATATGGAACCCATAAACAAGAACAACAACTGACACAAGACTTAGTCAATACTCATAACCGTTCTCCTATTTTGGTGGGTTGCTGGTATTCTATCAAATACTTTCTTCAATCCTTGAGATAGGACCAATTGACTAATTTGGGAAGACGAACAAAGCTAAATAAATGTGTTCAGGTAAGATGAAAAAAACACTTTTTGCAATTAAATGATGGTTTAAGGGAAAAAAGACCCATACACATTTTTTTTTTTTTTGCAATCTATTTTAATAACCCACAAACACTCTCTTCCGCTATAATCAATTTTTGGCAAGATAACCATGGTTTGGGGTGGAAACCCATGGTTTTCTAGAAGCTATTGTTTTCTGTTCTTTTCAGATGTTATCTCCAGAATTACTTAATCATATTTCTCCCGGAAGCTATTATATAAAAGCTAATCCAAAGGTATATGTATTATATTTTTTCACCCTGACTTATAAATTGATATAGAATCTAATTATATACATAAATATTTCAGAGATATAATGTAATATATACTATAACTAAGTACTTTATTTAACTTTCCTTAATTTATCTAAATTAGTAAATCATGTCTTATATTGAGGATTTGATGTACTTCTAACTTTGGTCCTAAAAGGATCCAGTTTGTAGTGTAATTAATTAGGCACTGGAGATAGTATGATTTTAAACACCGTGTGGTCAAACATTAGTGAAATTAATTTATGTTGAACAGCATACAGCCTCTCATTTGTTCACACTGTGATTTCAGAATAGTTATTTTGTAGGTAGTTCCTCTTTTCAACTGTGACTGATTGGATCTCAATATCAAGCTTTCATTGATTGACATATGGTGTCAAGAATTATATATATTTTTCTTCCCCATCGTGAATATAAATGAAATTAAACATTACTTGTGTATGAAATTAACTTTCTGAAAGTGTTAATAAATTTTTTTTTTGTAATATTTCTTTTTCTAATTATCAGTACGTTTTTTTTTTTGGATTTTATTGACGTCATACGTGTTTTCCGGATTATATCACTGTGGATTGTGATTGGAACACTCCAAATTCTAATTCACAATTGAACCATTCTAACTTTCTGTATCATGCCATGGGAATGAAGAAGTAAAACTTAAACAATAAACATTACTACATTCATTGTGAGCAAGAGGAAAACCTTTTGAGGAATAAAAATAATACGATGACAATTTGTAAAACATTCATGGAATTTTTGTATTGGAGTTTGATATTGGAGAGCCTTTGAGAGTATGCGATTGATTAAATAGGCTGAGAAGAGAATAGCTTCAAAATCTGGGTACATTTTTAATGAACATAAGTTGCTCTAGAAACTTCCAAAAGAATAATAATCCCATTTTGTTGATGAGCATTGACATTTAATGTTTGATGAGGAATTCCATGATCGTTAAACAATGCTTACTCTCCCACTATCACTGTAAGATTTTAATTTCATTCTATATGTTCATTGACCTTAAAAAGTGTATTTTAATCTCATCATAATGTTACTTGAATCCGAAAATAAAAAACTGAGATGTTACAGTGATGACTAGCATATTAATTCGAAATAAGATATTTCTCAGTTTGTATTTTTTATATCATATGTTTTGGTCAGGAGTGATTCATATGAACTAAGTGAGTTAATTTGATAGACTAGTCACTATTAATTCATAATTTGAAAGTTTGAATTTGATCAAGACTTTCGCAACCAATTAATGGACCCATTGCTTTATCACACATGAAACAGCTTTACAAATAGTGGATAGATCAAGAGATTATAACAAACTCAATGAAAGAATGTTCGATTGTTATGTGTCACCCAAAACAATGTGGGAAGGCATAAAGGATCTCCAACAATTACAAATCTCCAGAAAAGATTTGCATCAAGAGAGGATTAAAGTCGGCCCTTTTTATGTTTCCAACATTGTGAACGAACGTGATCGATGGCTGATACGATGTGTTTTTGAGCATTCAAGGTTAAATTCATATGCTTACAACTCAAGATTGCTGTTTTTTGTGTGCGCATTTTGTTTTTTTAAAATCTTAAGCTTAATTAAATCATTCATTTTTGTGTTCTTTAGTGAGATGTCTATACTTTTTTCGTCGCCACGTTCAGTTCTGTATCAATATCAATTGGCCACACTTGGACCGCAGACTCATTTAGATGCATTGGTTAGTATTTACTTATATTTCTATTCTATTGTGTTGTTATTGAGCAAGATCTTATTTTAGTGTTGATTTTTCCTGTTTTTGTAGATAATAGATATTTTTGTTGACATCTTGACCGAAATTGAAAGGAGGAAGACAAGTAAACCTTCGAATTGGTATCTTCCGCTGAAGTTTTCGGTAATTTCTTATTCTTTTCTTTATTGGACGATATATGTTAGTTCTTGAACCTAAGACAATCTTATTGATCAGATTATTTAGGGTTCTTTTTTATAGATTGCAGCAATTAATAATGGTGATGTAAGCTCTTTCCTTGACTTTTTACAATGGCATGATATGAGAGATAACTACATGTCTGACTTGGTAGATTGTGAGAAGGTACTATCTTTTTGTCTAGTTGTGGTTGATGTCTCATTTATTATAATGATTACTTTTTTTTTTTTTGGCTATATGTCAATTTGATTTGTTTGTTCACACGTTGCAGATATTTATTCCTGTTCATGTTGAAAAAAACTCATGTGGACATTATTATTTATATATTATTCAAATGAAGAATCAAGAAGTGGAAATATGGGATTCTTTATGTGACCAATTTATGGATAAAAATGAACGTGAGCAAACAACACAGAAACTAGTAAGTGTTCTACAGTTATGATGGTTACATAATGAATATATAGATTGATCTTTTAATTCCTCAGAATTAATCTTTTTTGTGTAGTTGCTTGCCATGGATAGACTCTTCGGGGATGGTATGTTCACAAAATTTTATGGGAGAATGGCTAGTAATATTCTATTACAGCCTAATGGGTGAGTTTAAGGTTCTTTTGTTTTCTGGACGATTAAGGTTGTTTATTTAAAGTAATCCATTTAATTAATACTTTTATTGATTTTGATGTCGCATTTCTTTAATATGTAGATATGATTGTGGTGTATTTGTTATTAATTATATGCAACAAGTGGATAAGTATGTGAGGAAAACGCCTTTATTTCAGGTATGTTTACTTGTACAGTTGTTATTTTTAAATGTTCTCCTTTACACTTGCATGCACAAATATGGATTTATAAAGTACAAACACTCTTAGTTATATAATTGATACACAATGCAGTTTGACAGCGATGAAGAAAGATTGAATTTGGCATTAAAGTTGCTCAAGAGTGACTTTAACCAAGAAAGAGAAATGCTATACGATGAAGCTGCAAGAATGCACTACATACAAGTTGAAAGTGAAGAAGATTCAAATTTATGTGGAATTAAGAGAAAGCGGGTTGATAAATACAAAACATTTCAAGATGTTGGAAGAGGATATATGGAATTGGATGATTCCGATAATCAAATCAAGAGAAATAATGCTGGTTTGAGGACAGGTATATGCTTTTAACTTAGACTATTTACCTCCCTTTTTGGTAGTCATTGTATAAAAATTAATTTATAGATTTGTTTTAAATCGCTTGCAGTAAGTGATAGCATATTTAACTTGTATTCTATTTTTCTCACTTTCTGCATCTGGATAATTCCTAATGTGACCTTATGTTTCTTATTGCTAGAATGCGTTAAAGGTTATATGTTGCCGTCAACTGATTTAATGGGAAAAAAGTTTCAAAGACATATCCAACAAATATGGGAATGGATAGTGAAAAATGAGGTGTCAACAATTGGGATATGGGGCATGGGTGGAGTAGGGAAAACAACTTTAGCAACCCATGTGCATAACAAGCTTCTAGAAGAAGCCGCTCATGACTTCGACTATATCATTTGGGTTACCATGTCACAATATGACAATGGCATTTACGAGTTGCAAAAGGCCATTGCAAGATCAATTAATCTAGACATATCTGATGAGCATGATGTCAAAAGAATAGCTGGGAAATTATTACAGGCATCCAGACACATAAAACGATGTGTTCTTGTTTTAGATGATGTTTGGGATCCTATCTTTTTAGAAGAGGTTGGATTTCCTGTTTCAAATGATGGGATTAAATTGATTCTGACAACTCGTTCGTGGGAGATATGCCAAAACATGAATTGCATGGAGACGACCATAATACATGTAAAACCTCTAGATGAAGAAGATGGTTGGGCTTTGTTTAAAAGGACACTTGGAATCCATCAGATGCAATCAAATGATATGAAGCTTATAGCAAGTGTTGTGGCAAGTCGATGTGGGGGCTTGCCCCTTGCTATTATTACGATAGCAAGAAGCATGAAGGGAAAAACACACACAAGAGAATGGAATCATTTGTTACAATGTCTTCAAAACTTCGACTATGGGCAATATTATATGTTCAAGAAGCTATTTCCGGTGTTGAAATCTAGTTATTATTGCTTAAATATTAAATCACGAAGATTTTTTTTGTACTATGGATTAAGTGCCAAGGAACATCTTAATGATAGTGATGTTGAGTCTTTAATCAGAAGATTTTTCTACGGGGGATGGACATACAAGACAAAAAGCTTAGAGATGCAATATAATGAAGTTTACACCATGTTGGATAAATTAAAAAATAATAGCTTGTTGATAGAAAAAAAGGGGCTGTGGCAAATGCACACATTGCTTAGGGGCATGGCTATTGATATTGCAAAGAAGACCTGTGAAATTATGACAAAATCTTGTATGAATTTGATGGAACTACCGGAGAATGAAGAATGGGAAGAAAATCTGCAGAAGATTATTCTGACTGAATGCAACATACAGAAAATTCCAGATGGCACATGTCCTAAGTGCCCTAAACTTTCCACACTGCTTTTAGATTGTAATTATGAACTCAAAAGGATTCCAGATGGTTTTTTCAACAGCATGCCTGCTCTTAAAATACTAGACTTGTCGAGGACTGGCATTGAGCGTTTGCCCGAATCTGTATCTAACTTGGAATGCCTTACTGTTTTGTTACTTTCATTATGTGAAGAATTGAGGTACGTGCCATCATTAGCAAAATTGCAACGGTTAATAGAGTTGGACCTTTCATTTACTGCAATCACTGAAGCACCTCATGGTTTGGAATTGTTGGCCAATCTTAGATGGTTGAATCTAGAAGGTACACATCAATTGAAAATTTCATCATCAACAATATCCAAAATGACAAATCTACAGTCTCTTAGGTTGATTAGCAGGACCCCAAAATCAATAGATGTGAGTATACAAGATCTACAAGGTTTGAGGAAGTTGGAAGTTATTTCAGTCAATTTTTGTTACATTGAGGTGTTTAATGCCTATGTTAAGAGCTTCTCAGACAGAGACTGCGTACTCAAAAGTTATTGTCTAGGTCTAGCTACATTGTATCATTCTGCTTTCTTTGTTGGTGGACGTGAAGCCTCTTCCTTAAAAAGGGCCGTTTTAAGTGGTATTGATTTGGCAGAAAGAGCAGTGGTACTTCCGACAGACATTAATGAGTTGTTTGTAAGCAACTGTAACCATTGGACAATGACAACATGCTTATGCCATGCTCTATCATTCCGTAAAAATGATAGTAATTTACCCAAAATTGAATCATTAGAAATAAGTGGATGTGCTAAGTTGGAGTACTTGTGTTGTGTCTCTTCCACTTGCTTGTTTTGGTCTTGTGTACAATTGGTTCAAGCATTGTCCCTCAAAGCGTTGAGTGACTTGAAACAAATAATGGCAGGCTTGAAACAAATAATGATACCATTCTTGAATAGGCCATTTCTTTACCTAAAAGATCTCTATATTTGTGAATGCAACAGAGTGAAGATTCTGATGACGCTGGAAATGTTAGCACTGCTCCGAAACCTGGAGAAAATTTTCATTGAATTTTGTGAATCCATGGAAGAAATAGTTGGAGAGAATGATAGTAGTGGTGACAATTTCAACTCTTCTATGACTCTTCCCAAGCTGAGACATATGAAATTGAATAGTCTACCAGCATTAACCGTGGTATTCAGAGGAACCATGCTCTGTCCTTCTCTCGAATATTTTCAGGCCTACAATTGTGAGAAACTAAGCAAACCACCTCGTATAGAGATCGTACAAGGATCCAAGATTCCGATGGAGGAGATGTCAACCGGATACTATTGGAAAAGTGATAATCAGGTGTTATCTCGTCCAAATTTTTATTATACGGATATCATTTTATTAATCTGCATGGTATATATGTCACATCTTGAAAATAAGAGGTAACTGCCTTGAAATATGGGAAAATTAGTATCTATTAAACCTAGAATATATTAGTATAACTCACAAGATAATGGGTTTAATTCCTGGCACCAATGTGAGGAACGCTGTCAAACGACAATGTCAAGACTGGAAGGAGTATATTTTATTCTCTAACCCAAAGTAGTATCCATATGCCATCTATAGTCCTTCCTCCTAACAACCAAACTAGTAGTTTGTCTTCTGAGCTCTTCAATAATTTCATAATATGTATTATACTCTTAACACATTGATGCACTCTCCTTGAACTTTCGAAGTTTATTATAAGTAATTCCTAGACCATATTTTAATTGATAATGCCTTAGCCACACCTGTTTGACACTAACTCAAAAAGTTCATCTATCCGACAATTCATTAGCCACTTCATGATTGTTCATAGTTTTTAAGTCATAAACACTATTCTCATAGATCCCCAATTAAACTTACTCAAGTAGCAAAATAGCTTAACGCAGTTGCCCAATTCAATTTCCGATCTAACAAAATCATCAATATCTATCACCATATATATAGGTACTTAATTATTGAAATTTTCATTCAAACTCTTTCCAGCATCATGATGAAGTTAATGGACTTCCAAATTTTATCTTTTAAGTGAGACTTTAATCATCATCAACCCAAAATAGAATCCAAACTATTCTCCACATTCAAAATACTATTAAAACAGATATCCAAACGAGCCTCTTCCTTTCCAGCATTTTATCAAATACCTTGAGAGCACTCAATATTAGCTCATACGACTACCAGTCGACCACTCCAATTCATAAACTACAACAAATGATATATTTTCATGCATCAATAGTCTCTCAAGGTTTCAAAACAATCAATTTCTGAACAAATTAGATTATCATTTTCTTGCTCTTTGCCAACAAGCATTCTTATTCTTAATCTCATAATTTCAATATGCAGAAGCAACCAAGGAAAAAGAAAGGATTCGAGCTTACTACTCACAGTAAAGATGATGAAGGAACAAGGGGAAATGGATGGCCAAACCCAGAAAAGAGATATGGGTCCGACGCTGAAGAACCATGAAGAATGAAGCGTGCTCACAGCTTCGATCGTAGTACCAGACGCATCAAAGGGAAGAAAAAGCTTGCAAAGGAGAAAAGGTACGAGGAGTGTTGCGTTCTTTCTTCATACGTACATGAATACTAGTGCTGTCTTTGTTTGTTTCATTTTTTATTAATTTTAATTTTATATGTTCGTTATGAATTTATATCAAATTCTAAATTTGTCTTCATAATTGCCAAGTTTTTGCCTGTGTTTTACCCTGTTGTTTGTATTTAATTCTAACACTACATTTTTGAGATTTTTTAATATACACCGGAAATAAACTACAGATGTTTTTTTTTACGGAAATGATGTTAATTTAACTTCCATGTATTATAAATTATGCATTTTAAGGAAAATGTGGAATAGTTTTTTTAAATTTAGGAAATGATTAACAGGATAATACGAATAGAATTATAAATTCTATAGGTTGCCGGGGAAAAACGAATTATAGATTCCATAATAAAAGCATTAATTATTAATTTATATGGTGATGATTTATGTTTTTGATAGGTGTAGAATACCAATCATACAATTGAAAACTGTTAAAATGAAATTTTCCGTATTTATAATAATTAATATTGAATCGTATAATTGCTATTTTGTATACTTTTATTGTTATTTAAAAAATAATGAACCATAAGTGTACCATGATCATTGGAGGAAAATATATGGGTTTAAACATGAAGAAACTAAACTACTCTTTAATAAAACCTGAAAAGAATGTGAACCCGAGAAGTTTACAAAAATGTTTATGAAAATGAGTTATTTATTTTGATATTTTCCTCAGATGAAATAAGTGATGTATTTAAGACCATTGGATAAAGAAGGAAGAAAAATTTCTACTATAGACAACTCATCTTCAACTACATGCAAAACAAAAGACATTTACAAAGAAAAAGAAGTTACACCCATTTCAAAGACATGGGCCCTCAAGTACTATACGGCAATAAATTTTCTCTTCGTTCTTTTTCGGATAAAATAATGAGAAGTGTCAAACACATTTGATTTGCTTTGACATTCAAGTGGTAGGAGCGTGCCTAGACCATTCACTACGACCTATCATTAACGCTCCCTGCTAAATGCTGGATGCATTTGTCTAAAGAGCCGTTTGGTACATTGAAATTTAAGGAAGGGAAATGTGTGATTTTCCATCCAGCAAACATGTTTGGGTGGCAAATTTTCCGGGAGACAAGTTTCTCATGGGGAAGAAGTTTCCTCTCATACATGGGAAGCCGCCTTCCCATCAAAATTGATTAGAACCCATTGCACAGCTACGAGCTTGAAGTTCGATGACTTTCTTCAAGCAGAATCCGAGTCCAAGGTTTCCAATCGGAAAGTATGACTGCCGACGATGTTGAACAGTGTGTTATCGTCACTTGTCAGAGGTGGGTTTGTTTGGTGTTGATCTTTGAACTGTTGTTTTTTGTCATTTAATTCAAAATTGCTTAACTTTGCTCTTTATGCATATTGATTGGTGATGCGTATGGTACATATAGTCTCTTCCACATTTGTATGAAAATTCTCGAATTTCCTCTGAACAATTTCCCTCACAGAAAGGTAACTATTGTTGCATGTATGCTCTTCCTGTCCCACCGGTTGCTTGTGATTAATCCCTTTGCCCTCTCACCTTGGCAGGTATAGTGAGGCGGGCTGTAGCACTTGGAAGGAATCTGCAGAATCCCTTGGCAATGGTTGCAACATTATTCGGACCTAGAAAAGAAATTTTATCATGGAAACTGAGTTCCTTGGAGAGCTTTCTTAGCCCTGATGAGAAATATGGGATGGTTGAGCAGATTATGGTAGATGTGACAAATCAGGTGGGCTTGGATGTTAATTTAGCCATAAGTCATGAGTGGCTATTCGCTCCTTTACAGTTTATTTCTGGGCTTGGTCCAAGAAAGGCTGCATCCTTACAGAGGTCCCTGGTAAGGGCTGGAGCAATTTTTACCCGGAAGGACTTTGTGACAGAACATAAACTGGGTAAAAAGGTTTTTGTCAACGCTGTAGGTTTCTTGCGTGTTCGGAGGAGTGGATTGGCAGCTAGCAGCAGCCAATTTATTGATTTGCTAGATGATACAAGAATTCATCCAGAATCATATACTCTTGCACAAGAGTTGGCTAAAGATGTGTACGAGGCGGATGGCACAGGTGATGCAAATGATGATGATGATGCACTGGAGATGGCTATAGAACATGTGAGAGATCGGCCTAGTTATTTGAAAAACCTTGATGTTGAGGTGTATGCTACGGAGAAGATGCGGCAGAGTAAAAAAGAAACTTTCTATGACATCAAAAGAGAACTGATTCAGGGATTTCAGGATTGGCGTAAGCAATATGAAGAACCCAATCAGGATGAGGAGTTTTATATGATATCAGGTGAAACTGAGGAGACCCTTGCTGAAGGTAAAATTGTCGTCTTCTGGGAACTTGCCGATCTGCGACGTCTGAGACTGGTGGCGTTGGTGGTGTCAGCAATGGACCTCTGGTTTGGGAGATCTTCTCTCGCTCTGACCCTCGTTCACTGTCTCACTCGTGTCGCTCTCTAGCTCATGGTCTCTTTCATAGACACTCACCAACAGAAGGCTGAGGGAGGCCCTCGGTCTCTCTCACTAGCTCTGACACCATGTTGAAGTGGAGAAACTCACACTTTGATGTATGTTATTGAGGAAACACTGATTACAATTTATAGGTGTATATGAATCAATAATATCAGCAAATACAATTAATAGCATTAATGAGGATTATTCTGTCCTAATCCTAGGCATGATTCTAGGAAGTAAATCTGATTCAAATTTGATTTGTTTCTAACACTTCCCATCAAAATTGATTAGAACCCATTGCACGGCCACGACCCTCAAGCTCAATTACTTTGTTCAAGTAGAATCCGAGTCGATGGCTTCCAATCGGAAAGTATGATTGATGATGATGTTGAACAGTGTTATCATCACTTGTTAGAGGTGGGTTTGTTTGGTGTTGATCTTTGAACTGTGGTGTTTTTTGGCATTTAATTCAAAATTGCTTAACTTTGCTCTCTGCATATTGATTGGTGATGCGTATGTTGCATATAGTTGCTTATACTGTTATGTGTGTGGAAAACCTTCTGTAGGTGATGGACCAAGAATCGGATACATGTTTTTCTTGAATTTTTTTTTGACTGTGTTTAGCCCTGGTTCCTGCTTTAAGGGGATTGTTGAATTGCTCTATTCGGCTAGTTGAAATCAGGAACAAGAAGAGTGTTGGACTCAAACATCTAAGCAAGAGAGGAAGCTCAAAGTAGTTAATTCAAGCTTGGCGAGATTAAAAAATTTCGTGGGGGGAAGATTGTTGAGCTACCCAACTCATTGTGGACGATGGCGTATCTAATGTTGCTGGGTTAGATTTAGATGCTTTCATAAGGTAACCGAAGATCGCCAATTCGAATTCAATGCACCAAATATGAATTTGCTTGTCTTGTCATATACAATCCATTGTCTATACCTTGAGAGTATAGCTAGTAAGTGGGTTGAACACGTGAACCTGTGGGAGCTTGGGTTAGTCAAAACTAAGTCCATTTGAATGTCCGAATCCGTCATAGGCTAGATCACCAAGCCATTTTTTTAAATTTTTTAAAAATTAAAATTGATTTATAAAAAAATATGTGGACAACTTGTAATCATAACATAAACCTAGTTAATATTAGATGTTTGTTGATCATTTGATTAGTTTATATTTGTTTTGAATTCAATCTTTTAAAGTGTATTATATATTTTGAAATTGTATTATTTAAAATTTGAATCAGATATTTTATATTTAAGTTATAGTGTATCTTTATAATTAAATTTATGAAAAAGAAATATTTCATCTTAAGTATTTGAAAATAAAAAATATATTTAAAGTTCATATTGAAAAAATAGTGTGGGTACGATGGATTGACCCGTTTTACCAGTTAAAGTTTGCTATTTCTGATATTGTTCATTGTCTTACTCATGAGGCCTTTGCAGTCGCGGAGGGGTCTCTGAAGGTCCTCAGCAGCTTTGGTATTAGAGCGCAGTTTTGATTGGATTTATGTGGAATTAAAGTAAAATCATATCGATACATGCAACGCAATATTTAAAGAAGTCAAAAGAGGGGACAAATATAAAATTCGATTGTTCCTATCATAAATTTTGGCATCAGAGCAAAGGTTTGGACAAATATTAAGATTCAATAAGACTAGTTACAAAAAGGAAATTCAAATAGAGCTGAGTTCGAGGTGTTAAAATATTGGACTTGAACTTTTGATATCCGAGCTTTGATTTTAATTGGATTTATTATAAATTTAAAGAATTTATGTTGATTTATGCAAACAATATTTAAAACTCTGTTTCATTCGACTCAAAGGATCCAAATGATTGGGTAAAAAAAAGTGCAGTCAATCTTCTTTGTTAGTGCCCCAACATTACTAGAAAATCACTTATTAACGAGGAAAATTAGCGACGACTTTGATATTCCTCTTTAAGTAACTCAATTAGCGAGGACTATTAAATTCCTCTCTAATTTCAAATTAGCAAGAAAAATTAGCGACGACTTTAATATTCTTCTCTAAATTGCTCAATTAGCGAGGAATTTAGCAAAGAATATTATATTCCTCTCTAATTTTTTAAATTAGCAAGGAAAATTAGCGACGACTTTAATATTCCTCTCTAAATTACCCAATTAGTGAGCAATCTAGCGATGAATATTATATTCCTCTTTAATATTTTAAATTAGTTAATCTTATTGTTTTTGTTTTTATTTAGGATAGTTGATATACAATTAAAATATATTTATTTAATCATAGATTCATTTCAAACTAACAATTAAACTTTAAATTAGGCTCTCAACTAATATAATTCAAAATTGAAATTTCTAAAGAAAACTCTCTCACTTAGAAGTTATGGCGCCAAACTTGAAAATTTAAAAAGCAAAAATAAAAATCTCAGCCTCAAACCAGCTGGCGACCTGTGTGCTACCTCATAACCAAATCCTAACCATTAGATTAATCCTCAATCCGTGTCCTCAGTTAATCAAAACCTGTCTCCCTCCAAAAATTTCAACGCTTGATCATCTATAAGTACCAAAATCCCCGCCCCACATGAGCCTGAGTCGCCGCTGTTGCCATGGTCTTGCCAATAATTTCAGGAGGTCATTATTGTCATTACTGTGGTGGGATCGTTGAGACTGAAAAACGAGTGAGATGCAGGCTCAAGCTACAACATTTAATGTAGAAACTGAGAATGATTCCCAGAGTTATTCCACAGCCTAACAGAAGGAAGAAGAATAGAAAATGGAGGATATTTGGAATTGAGGTTTGAAAATCTCTAAAACAGGGGACGCCAAGTATTGAGAATTAACTTGGCCTTCATTGCCCTTTTTTTTCTGGGTATATGGGAAAGAAAAGAAAATCCTTGGAATTCTTTTTTCTGGGTATATGAAGAAGATTTTAGGAGGAGGGTTTATGGTTAAGAATTTGGACCAAGTCTGTTTTGGGACTAATGGAGGATCTATCTAACAATGGCTTTTTGTTGGGATGAGGAATCTTTCGCGGGAAGAAGATGAGAACCATATAATAATAATAAGAATAATACTAATAGATTTTTTGTTCTTCTCGTTAATAATGAAGATATTAATGAAGAAGAAATACGAAGAGAGAGGAAAAGGGATGTATAATCTATTGCGTATTGAAAGTTTGATGAAGAGGAAAAGAAGAGAGAGAGACAGAGAGATTTTAGCGATGGAAATTCAAAAAAGTCATCGCTAATTTAGCGACGGAATTATCCGTCGCTAATTCCATCACTAATTAGCGAGGGAAAACTTCCATCGCTAAGACATTCGTTGCTAAATTTACGACCCTCATTTTAGCGACAGATTTAGTGAGAGATTTTTTCCGTCGCTAAATCTACTTTTTCCGTCACTAAAGCTGATTTTTCCGTCGTTAAATCTGATTTTTCTGGTAGTGCAAGCCGCATCGGCAAACGATTGAACTCAAAATTGAAAGTTATGTTTTAGAAGATGACCATTATCAACACTCCTACATTTAGTTTTAGTAGTGGACTGTGAGTGACAAAAATGCTAGAGTGATATTTTGTTAGCGATATTGGTGAAAATGGTTCTTTGAAGAATACAAGAAGGGGAGGTGAAGAAGATGAAAAGGAAAGTTGTGCACAATGTCATGTGGGCAACACTTTCCTTTAGCTTATTTTACCCCCACTTATTCCTATATTATAGGGTGCAAGTTGGGTCAACAGGTGAATTTCCTACAAGATACAATAGAGACCCTTGAGTATGGATTGCACTCTCTATATTCAAGCCAACACAATAAAGGCTTTTATAAAGTGATAATTCATCTTTTTCTAAATGTGCACTCAAAGAGAAAGACGATAAGTTTAATATTGATGTGAGAAAATTGTGTGTCCAAATGGAGAGATGGGAAGGGTATTTATAGAGTATGGAGAGATGTATTGAAGTGGTACCTTTTGGAAATAATGTCTGTTCAATTAAAAGTCACAACTATATCACTTCAAAAAATCACAACCATAATAACTTTTCAATGAAAAGTTGCACCTTTATGGTATATAGGCATATATGGATACATGACTTTAGAATTACAACCCCTACACACCCCTTCAAATAAACTAATTAATTTATAAATTAATTAATTCATAAGGACACAACTTTATAAAAAATCACATCTCTTCCTTTGAAAAATTACATCTTTTCATTTTAAAAAAAAATACTCCAACATATTTTTCTCATGTAAAAGACATCAAAGGGTTTTCCACGGAATTTTAGATCACCGTAATACAAGTTTTCTAAAATTAATTATGATTTGACAAAATTGAACCATATTAAACTAAAAAGGCCAAATGAATAGTAACCAAAGAATCAAAATGTAATCTTTAGATTTATGGGCTTTAATTATTGATTTGTTTGAACCATAGCGCTTCCGAACGAATAATAGAGCATTAAAATGGAGGATGTACACTGTAGTAGACGACATACTCTTGATCCTCTTTCTCTAATTAATTTTTTTAAATGGGGATTTATCCTCAATTTTCCACATATTACGTCATTATTGTCATGCCAGGTGACATTTGGATGTTGGGCAGAATGACCCTATTTGCATTAATGTTATTAAAGCTCATTCGTGTAAATAAAACTTTTATATATTTATCTAGTATACTATAAATCACGTTAGAAAAGTAGCTTCTACGTATAATCAAATGGGTACAATATCAATCAATTGGACAAATTGAAATTGCTTGCAGCACCATTTGCAAGGGTGTGGAGACTTGGATTGATCCAATGGCTTACAATGCACCAGAGGAAGTGGACAAGTCACAAAGTCAATCATGGAAATTGATTTCTTTTATTATTTTAATTTCAGATAATTCTATGGAACATTGATAGTAGGGAAAATTCCTTAAAAATATCCTGGAATATGAAAAATTACATTTGTGTTATGAATAAGGAAAATGACATAAATGTAACATCAACCTGGGATCTCATAATTTGATGGAAAAGACGAAATTACTCTTAAGTAATACAAAAGTTCATGGCGTATTGACAACTTTTTCAATGGTTTTGATAAATGTTCATATTTTATTGACAACTCTTCCATTGTGGCGCCTTTATCACTCTATTAAGTTGGTAAACAACTTTTCGTAGTGTATTGACAATTTTGATAATGACAAGTTCTTCTAAATTTTTTGTAGCACATTGATCTTATATTACTTAAGGACAGTGTCATCTTTTAAGTCAAATTTTGAAATCCCTAATTGTTGATTACTACCTATCTGTCTTTTCCCTTCTTATGGCAGCAAATGAGATTTTCCATATTCAAGGGGTAATTTTAAGAAATTTTCACTTGATAAAATCTCGGTGATCTTAGCCATTGAATACCCCAATGATTATTCACTTGTTCAGTAGTGGGACCACCAATGATTTTCGTGACTCACCCTCATATACTTTTCCAAACTAAAAAAGTAGATTTGCTCACAGGAACACGTTCACGTGTTCGAAACCGGCAAAGGAAGACTTGTGTTGACTTCGATGATTTCATTATTATATTTATAAAATCAACCAAGAGCCCTAATAAAAGGAAAATTTAGTCTTATATCCCAAATAAACAAGTTATTTAAGGAATTATCCCATGGATGAAAATATTTAATGAGAGGTCTCATTGACAACATGAGGTATTGTTAACACAGTGCATGGTGTTGTCAATACAAGGACCTCATGTTGTCAATTGGGACCTCTCATTAAATATTTTTCTCCACGGGACTATTCCTTAAATAACTTGTTTATTTGGGACCTAAGACTAAATTTCCCTAATAAAAACTCAATATTATACAAAATTAAAAAAAGACTAGATATTTTTCTTACATAACTTCCGAGAAACAAAACTAAATGAAGCATGTTTCTCCATCGTCTACAGCAGACTCTTCAACTCCTTGGCGCTTAATGACCCCTTCTAATTTATTACAGTGGTTACAACATCATTGCTTGATATTTTTCTTTCCCTTCAATCATTGCTTGACATTTTTCTTTCCCTTCAATCACCTTGGGCTCCACAAACAGCTGTAGACGTTTTATATGAAAGGTTGCAGATAAGGTAGAAGAGATGGAAGAGGATCGACTCATCGGTGCCTTTTCGCCATTCTTCACCCTTAACCATGTTGAATACCTCTTCTGGGGATGGCAATGGCTTTATGCTCATAATACAACCTCAAACATCTTCAATGGAGTCTCTGAAACCCAGAAGGAGTTCATTTTTAATAAGTAATTTCTGATAATTATGTTGAATACTTCTTTTCAAGGAGGGCAGGGGCTTCATGCTCATGATAATAACTTACACATCTTTAAAGGAGCCATGATAACAAAGAAGAAGATCATGGTTAGTACCTTCCGAATTTCTTCACACTCAATCATGTTGAATACCTCAAAAAAGGAGGGTAGTGGCTTCATGCTCATAAGACGACCTCCAACTTCATTATAGGAGTCATAGAGACCGAGAAGAAGCTCACGGTTAGTAGCTTCCGACGTTCTTCACACTCAATCATGTTGAATACCTCTTTTAGTGGCTTCATGCTCATAATATGACCTCAAGCATCTTCAAAGAAGTCATGAAGACCAAGAAGAAACTCATGGTATGTACCTTTCTCTATCCACAATCTTTTTATATAGCTCATCTCCATGGCAAGATTAAATTTTTCATGGATCTCATTGAAAATCTCCTTAACCGAATAAGTAGTCTTGGTTGAATCCCAAATCTCTTTACTATTGAGGCAGCAAGCAAATAATCCTCACCTCCCTCCACTGGTTGGGCTGGTTTTCTAGCTCTGATACTATGAAGTTTATGGGCTGTAGAAGGCTGTGTCTTTTGTTCATGCAAGCTGAATACATATATAGGTGAAAAGAGGGAATAAAAAGGGAATCAATCTGAATCTAATCATATCTCATATCTCTCTCTTTAATTAAATCAATATCAGTTGTTGATCTCATGTTAAGTCCTGGCCACATCTTCTTCCGTTTTTTATTTTATATTTTCTGAAAAACGAAAAGGATATGAGTAGATTAAATAGTAAGATTACTTTTTATCGTAATAATTGAATTTAGGGAGAAAGGTATCTGAAGTAAATTAAATAGGTATATACTACTTATAGATTTAATCAAATATAACAAATTATAAAAATGTACACCTAAGTGGAATGATAAATGCCAATATTATAAGCAGTGAGTGATGTGTGCGTGGTACGTGTGACTTCAGGCTTTTGGCACTTTAATTAAGCTGAAGCGTATTAATTAGGGATGTGTCAAGTAATGATATTGAGAATTAATGTTTAAATGGACTAATTTAATCACTTATAGTTTCTGGAAGCATTTCTTCTCTTAATATTTTGGAAGGCATAGGCAATTTGGGGATTGCTGGGACTTAACAAAATCAAAGTATACCTTTGGATTCAAAGAACACTTATAAATACAGATAACCAATAAATAAGGTTCTCATCGACAGTAAGATTTGAACTCACAACCTTATGTGCTGAGTTAACTCTTTATCAACTAGACCAACTTTTTTTGGTTAAGCATTTTTTAATGATTTTTTCAAAATGAATGATTTTTTAACTTGTTTGAATGAGGCTCAGTGTAATATCCTCATTTTCAGTAACTGAGAATAATGGCTAAATGAAGGGCTACAAAGTCTTCAAGGGTCCGAGGGAGAATAAAAGTATAAGAGATGACAAAGGTGCCATTTTGCAAGCAAATAAAATGTAAGGGCAAAATGGTCATTTTGGTAAAAGTCAAGGGTATTTTAGTAATTTTGACCAAAATACCAAAAAATGACCCCAGGCACTAGGAGGCAGAGAAAAATTCACTGATCATTAATTGATGTTCATTTAAGGTTAAATGGACAACAATGCCTTTCGCGGGATATTTTTATAGTAATTAATATTTTGGCTATTATAATGAGCTTTTAGCCAAATATTATTATTTAAATTGTCTAATGGCCTCATAAATGAAATGTCAAAGTGGCTAAAAATATTCTTTGGAGTGCCCTAATTTATAAAACTGTTTCCAGAAGAAAGTTAGAAGCCGGAACGGTGATACGAAAGACTGAAAATTGCCGAAATTGGATTTTCGGAAGAAAAGTAATTAAGGGCATTTCTGAATTGAGTTTTTAGGAAAGAAAAATAGCCTCGTGAGCTTGTGAATTATGAGAATTTTTGAGGTATTGAAATGGCCTTAATGATCAGATAATTCCTGAAAAGCATTTTCCGTAGCCGAAAATCATAAAAGTGAGGGTATTTTTGTAAAATTGCATTATGGACAGATTTTAAACCAAACACTCCATTATCTGCCCATTTTCATGCCCAAACTAGAGAAAAGAGAGGAGAGCATGGCGGTGAAGGGAGAAGGAAGAGGAAGAAGCAAAATCAAGCAAGTTTCAAGGTAATTTGGTGTTTTAAGCTTGATTCTTCCTACTAAACTCATCTATGGCCTCTAATATCTCATCTAACCGGTTTAGCTTGTTGGATGAATGGTTTTGTTGGCTGTTTAGATGAATAGGGTTTGTGAGAGAAATCAAGAAAAACAAGAATTACAAGTAATAGATGCTCTAGATCAACTCTAAGCATGATTTACTACATATTGATGCATAGTTTGAGTTGGTTTGATGTTGTTATAAAAATTTGGTATCAAACCCTAACCATGGCTGCTGAACGAAATTGGTGATGCATGAAGATGAATGTATTGATGTTATATGTTGATTGGGATTTGGTTTAGGAATGAGATTATACATGTGTATGCAAAGAGATGTTGAAAAATCTCATTTCCTCCAATTTCTTTCAATTTCGTACAGCTACAGTAAGGAAAGGAAAACATGTGATTTTGAATGTTTTGATGCTTCCATTGGATTTAGAATGCAAAATTGTATAGGGTATAAGTGAACCCACAATTTTGGAAGCATTAGAATCACATTTAGTAAAGTTAAAATCTAAAGACCTTAAATGGTTAAAAGGAAAGTTTAAGGGATTGTTTAGTGTTATAGTGCATTAGAAATGGAAAGTTGATGATGCCAAATGCTTTATGACATGTGTAGGAGTACCAAGGTGCTAAGAAGAAGTTCAAAGTGCAAGTGGAAGCCACATAGAATTAAATTGGAAAGTTAAAGCTTCAAGGTAGCAACACTACTATCTTTGACATCTACTTTGCATTGATTTTTATATATGTGTTGATTGCCATGTTTGATGTGTGGTTGTAGCCACTTGAAATGGAAAACCTTGATTGTGAAAATGTATGGTTGTAGCTATGCAATGAATGCCTTGGCC